>CM050518.1:43447-100746 GCA_027563665.1 Antrozous pallidus
CAACCCTAAACGTAACCCTAATCCTAACCCTATGAGGTTTTCCTGTACCTCCTAACCCTAAACCTAACCCTAATCCTAGCCATAAACTTACCCTAACCCTAGCCCTAGCCCTGGGCCTAGCCCTACCCTTTCCCTAGCCCGAAACCTAACCCAAACCGGAATACTAACCCTACCCTGCACTTAACCCTAGCCCTAAGACTAACCCTAGCCTTAGCCATAGCCCTAGCTCTAGCCTTAGACCTAGCACTAGCTCTAGATCTAAACCTAACCGTAACCCTAAACCCAACCCTAAACTTAACCCTAACCCTAATCCTAACCCTAACCGTAAGAGGAAACCTATCCAATGTCGTACCCTAACCCAAACATTAACCCATTTGAGGCTCTCCTGCTCCTTCTAAACCAAACCTAAGACTAACCTTAAACATAAACTTAACCCTAACCCTAGCCCTAGCCCTAGCTCTTATCTGTACACAAGCCCAAACACCAAACGTAATCCCAACCTTAACCTTAACTCTAAACCTAATCTTATCCATAACCATATCCCTAGTCTGAGTCCGAGGCTTGCCCTATGCCTAGCCCTAACACTGGACCTAACCCTAACACTAACCCTAACCCTAACCCTAACCCCAACCCTAGCCATAGCCATAACTCTAGACATACACCTAGCCTTAGCCCTAGCCCTAGCCCTTGCCCTAGCCCTAACCATTAATATTATCCTAAACCTAGCCCTAGATCTAGCCCTAACCCTAACACTAACTGCAAACCTAGCCAATGCTGTAGTCCAAGCACTAACACTAACCCATTTGAGGCTTTCCTGCACCTTCTAACCCAAACCTAACAGTAACCCTATCCCTATCCCTAACCCTAACCCTAACCCTAACTCTACACCTAATGCGAACCCTAAACTGAACGTGAACCATAACCCTAATCTGGCCCTGCTGTAGCCCTAGCCATAACCCTAACCCAGAGAGGCTTCTCTTCACTTCCTAACCCTAACCCTAATCCTAGCCCTAACCCTAGCCCTAGCCCTAGCCCTAGACCTAAACCTGGCCCTAACCATAATCCAAAAATTATCCCTAACCCTAAACCTAACCCTAGTTATAGAAGTAACCCTAGACCTAGCCTTAGCCCTAGCCCTAGCCCTAACACTAACCCTTGCCCTAGCTCTAATCTTAACACTAACCCAAAACCTAACCCTAAACCTAACCCTAATCCTAAACCTAATCCTATACATAACCATATCCCTAGTCTGAGCCCTAGCCTTGCCTTGTCCCTAGCCCTAACTCTGGCCCTAACCGTAACCCTAACCCTAACCCTTACCCTAATCCATATGAGGTTTTCCTGTACCTCCTAACCCTAACCTTAACCCTAATCCTAGCAATAAACCTAACCCTAACCCTAGACCTAGCCCTAGGCCTAGCTCTACCCTTAGCCCTAGCCCGAAACCTAACCCAAACCGGAATACTAACCCTACCCTGGACTTAACCCTAGCCCTAAAACTAACCCTAGCCTTAGCTGTAGCCCTAGCTCTAGACCTAGACCTAGCACTAGCTCTAGATCTAATCCTAACCATAACCCTAAACCCAACCGTAACCTTAACCCTAAGCCTAACCCTAATCCTAACCCTAACCCTAAGAAGAAACCTAGCCAATGCCGTAGCCCTAACCCTAACATTAACCCATTTGAGGCTTTCCTGCTCCTTCTAACCCAATCCTAACACTAATCCTAAACCTAACCCTAACCCTAACCCTAGCCCTAGCCCTAGCTCTAATCTTTACACAAGCCCAAGCAACAAACATAATCCCAACCCAAACCTTAACGCTAAACCTAATCTTATCCATAACCATATACCAAGTCCGAGTCCGAGCCTTGCCCTATGCCTTGCCCTAACACTGGACCTAACCCTAAAATTAACCCTAACCCTAACCCTAAACCTAACCCCAACCCTAGCCATAGCTCTAGACATACACCTAGCCTTAGCCCTAGCCCTAGAACCCTTAATATTACCCTAAACATAGCCCTAGCCCTAGCCCTAACCCTAACCCTAACCCTAACGGTAAACCTATCTTTAGCCCTAGCACTAGCCCACCACCTCGCACAAACCCTAAGGCTAACCCCAACCCTAGCCCTATCCTTAGCCATTGACCTAACACTAGCCCTAGATTAATCCTAACCCTAACCCAAACCCGAACACTAACCATAACGCTAACAGGATATCTAGCCAATGCTGTACTCCTAAACCTAACACGAACCCATTTGAGGGTTTCCTAAACCTTCTAACTCTAACCCTAACTCTAACCTTAACCCTAACCTTAACTCAAATTCTAACCCTAATGCGAACCCTAGCCTGAACGTGAACCCTAACCCTAACCTATCCCGAGCCCTAGCCCTAGCTGTAACCCTAACCCTGTGAGGCTTTCCTTCACCTCCTAACCGTAATCCTAACCCTATCCCTAGCCCTGGCACTAGCCCTTGCCCTACACCTAAACCTGGCCCTAATCCTAACCCTAGCCTTATCCCTAGCTCTAATCTTAACCCTAACCCAAACACCATATCTAACCCTAAACCTAACCCTAACCCTAAACGTAATCCAATCCATAAACATATCCCTAGTCTGAGCCCTAGCCTTGCCCTATCCCTAGCCCTATCCCTAACCCTAACCCATATGAGGTTTTCCTGTACCTCCTAACCCTAAACCTAACCCTAATCCTAGCCATAAACCTAACCCTAACCCTAGCTCTAGCCCTAGGCCTAGCCCTACCCTTAGCCTTAGCCCGAAACTTAACCCAAACCATAATACTAAGCCTACCCTAGTGTTAACCCTAGACCTAAGCCTAAACCTAGCCTTAGCCATAGCCCTAGCTCTAACCTTAGACCTACCACTAGCTCTAGAACTAATCCTAACTCTAACCCTAAACCTAACCCTAACCCTAACTCTAACACTAATACTAACCCTAATCCTAACCCTAAACCTAACAGGAAACCTAGCCAATGGCGTAGCCCTAACCCTAACAATAACCCATTTGAGGCTTTCCTGCTCCTTCTAACCCAAACCTAAAACTAACCCTAACTCTAACCCTAACCCTAGCCCTAGCTCTAATCTTAACCCTAGCCCAAACACCAAACATAATCCCAACCCTAACCCTAACTCTAAACCTAATCTTATCCATAACCATATCACTAGTCCAAGCCCTAGCCTTGCCCTATCCCTAGCCCTAACACTGGACCTAACCCTAACCCTAACCCTAGCCATAGACATAACCCGAGACATACACCTAGCCTTATCCCTAGCCCTAGGCCTAGCCCTAGCCCTAACCCTTAATATTATCCTAAACCTAGTCCTAGCTCTAGCCCTGGCCCTAACCCTAACACTAAACCTATCCTTAGCCCTAGCACTAGCTCTCCACCTTGCACTAACCCTAACCCTAACCATAACCTTAACGCTAATGCTCTATCCCTAGCTCTATCCCTAGCTCTAATCTTAACCCTGGCCCAAAAAACCAAACCTTACCCTAACTCTAACCCTACCCCAAACCCAGATGAACTTTTCCTGTACCTCCTAACCCTAACCCTAACCCTAGCCCTATCACTAGCTCTAGAACTAACACTGGCACTAGATCTAATCCTAACCCCAACCCTAACCGGAGCGCTAACCCTAAAAGGAAACCTAGCCAATGCCGTAGTCCTAACCCTAACACTAACCCATTTGAGGCTTTCATACACCTTCTAACCCAAACCTAACCTTAACCCTAACTCTAACTCTAAACCTACTGTGAACCCTAAACTGAATGTGATCCCTAACACTATCCTGGCTGAGCCCTAGCCATAACTCTAATCCTGTGAAGCTTTACTTCACCTCCTAATCCTAATCCTAGCCCTAACCCTAGCCCTAGGCCTAGACCTAGCCCTAGCCCTAGCCCTTACCCTAAACCTAACCCTAACCCTAGCCTTATCCCTAGCTCTAATCTTAACCCTAACACAAACACCTAACCTAACCCTAAACCTAATCCTAACCCTAAACTTAATCCAGTCCATAACCATATCCCTAGTCTGAGCCCTAGCCTTGCCGTATCCCTAGCCCTATCCCCGGCCCTAAACCTAATCCTAAGCCTAAGCCTAACCCTAACCCTAACCCATATGAGGTTTTCTTGTATGTCCTAACCCTAACCCTAACCCTAATCCTATTCATAAATCTAACCCTAACCGTAGCCCTAGCCCTACCCATAGCCCTAGCCCTGAACCTAACCCAAACCGGAATACTAACCCTACCCTGGACTTAGCCCTAGCCCTAAGACTAACCCTAGCCTTAGCCATAGCCCTAGCTCTAGCCCTAGACCTAGCACTAGCTCTAGATCTAATCCTAACCCTAAGCCTAAACCCAACCCTAAGCCTAACCCTAAGCCTAACCGTAATCCTAACCCTAACCGTAACAGGAAACATAGCCAATGCCATAGCCCTAACCCTAACATTAACCCATTTGAGGCTCTCCTGCTTCTTCTAACCCAATCCTAACACTAACCCTAAACATAACCCTAACCCTAACCCTAACCCTAGCCCTAGTCCTAGCTCCTATCTGTACACAAGCCCAAACACCAAATGTAATCCCAACCTTAACCTTAACTCTAAACCTAATCTTATCCATAACCATATCCCTAGTCTGAGTCCGAGGCTTGCCCTATGCCTAGCCCTAACACTGGACCTAACCCTAACACTAACACTAACCCTAACACTAACCCCAACCCTAGCCATAGCCATAGCTCTAGACATACACCTAGCCTTAGCCCTAGCCCTAGCCCTTGCCCTAGCCCTAACCCTTAATATTATCCTAAACTTAGCCCTAGTCCTAACCCTAACCCTAACACTAACACTAACACTAACACTAAACCTAACACTAACTGTAACCCTAATGTGAACCATAAACTGAACATGAACCCTAACCCTAACCTGGGCCGAGCCCTAGAACTACCCCTAACCCTTAATATTATCCTAAACCTAGTTCTAGCCCTAGCCCTAGCCCAGGCCCTGGCCCTAACCCTAACCCTAACACTAAACCTATCTTTAGCCCTAGCACTAACCCTGCACCTCTCACTAACCCTACCTCTAACCATAACCCTAACCCTAGTCCTATCCCTAGCCATACACCTAACACTAGCCCTAGATCTAACCCTAACCCGAACCCTAACACTAACCCTAACAGGAAACCTAGCCAATGCTGTAGTCCTAACACTAACCCTAACCATTTGAGGGTTTCTTAAACCTTCTAACCCAAACCTAAATCTAACCCTAACCCTAACCCTAATACTAACCCTAACCCTAACTCTAACTCTAACTCTAAGCCTAATGCGAACCATAAACTGAACATGAACCCTAACCTTAACCTGGCCCGAGCAGTAACCCTAACCCTGTGAGGCTTTCCTGCACCTCCTAACTCTAATCCTAGCCCTAGCCCTAGCCCTAGCCCTAGCCCTAGCCCTAGCCCTAGGCCTAGCCGTAAACCTGGCCCTAACCGTAAATCTAAACTTATCCCTAACCCTAAACCTAACCCTAGTTATAGCACTAACCCTAGACGTAGCCCTAACCCTAGCCCTACCCCAACCCTAACCCTAACCTTATCCTTATCCCTAGTTCGAATCTTAATCCTAACCCAAACACCTAACCTAACCCTAAACCTAACCCTAACCCTAACCCTAAACCTAATCCTATCCATAACTATATCTCTAGTCTGAGCTCTAGCCTTGCCCTATCCCTAGCCCTAACCCTTACCCTAACCCTAACCCTAAACCTAACCCTAACCTTAACCCTAATCCATATGAGGTTTTCCTGTACCTCCTAACCCTAACCCTAACCCTAATACTAATCCTAAATCTAAAAGGAAACCTAGGCAATGCCATACCCCTAACTCTAACAATAACCCATTTGAGCCTTTCCTACTCCTTCTAACACAAACCTAAAACTAATCCTAATCCTAACCCTAGCCCTAGCCTTGGCTCTAATCTTAACCCTTGCCCAAACACCAAACATAATCCCAACCCTAACCCTAACTCTAAACCTAATCTTATCCATAACCATATCCCTAGTCCGAGCCCTAGCCTTGCCCTATCCCTAGCCCTAACACTGGACCTAACGCTAACCCAAACCCTAACCCTAACCCTAGCCATAGCCATAGCCCTAGACATACACCTAGCCTTAGCCCTAGCCCTAGCCCTAGCCCTAGCTCTAGCCCTAACACTTAATATTATCCTAAAGCTAGCCCTAGCCCTAGCCCTGGACCTAACCCTAACCCAAACACTAAACCTATCCTTAGCCATAGCACTAGCCCTCCACCTCTCACTAACCCTAACCCTAATCCTAGCTCTATCCCTAGCTCTAATCTTTACCCTGGTCCAAAAAAACAAACCTTACCCTAACCCTACCCCTACCCCTAACCCATATTAGGTTTTCCTGTACCTCCTAACCCTAACCCTAACCTTAACCTTAGCCCAATACTAGCCCTAGGCCTAACACTAATACTAGATCTAATCCTAACCCTAACCCGAACCCGAACACAAACCCTAACCCTCACAGGAAACCTAGCCAAAGCCGTAGTACTAACCCTAACACTAACCCATTTGAGGCTTTCCTGCACCTTCTAACGGAAACCTAACCCTAACCCTAATCCTAACCCTAACCCTAACCGATATAAGGGTTTTCCGCTACCTCCTAACCCAAACCCTAACCCTAATCCTAGCCATAAACCTAACCCTATCCCTAGCCCTAATCCTGGTCCTAACACTCACCGTACCCTAGGCCTAGTTCTAGCCCTAGGCCTAGACCTACCGCTAGCCCTAAACCTAACTTTACCCTAACCCTAACTCTAGCCCTAGCCATATAACTAGACCTACCCCTAGCCCTAGCCCTAGCATTAGCCCTACCCCTATCCCTGGCCCTAACCCTAACCCTAAACCTAAAACTATCCGTACCCCTAGCACTAGCCCTACACCTCACACTAACCCTAAACCTAACTCTAACCATAACATTAACCCTAAAACTAACCCTAGCCCTAGCCCTGAGCCTAACCCTAACCCTAGTACTAGCCCTATCCCTAGCCCTAGCCCTAGCCCTAACCCTGGCCTTGCCCTAATCCTACCTTAACCCTGGCCCTAACCCTAAACCTAACCGTACCCTTAACCCTAACCGTAAACTTAACGCTAACCCTAACCTGTATGAGGGTTTCCTGCAACTCCTAAAGCTAACCCTAACCCTAGCCATAAACCTAACCCTCACCCTTGCCCTAACCCAGGCCCTAACACTAACCATAGCCCTATTCCTAGGCCTAGCCCTAGCCTAAGCCTTAGCCCTTAACCTCATTTTAACCATAACACTAACCCTACAATAGACTTGACCCTAGCCCTAAGACCAACACTAACCTTAGCCATAGCCCTAGCCCTAATCCTAGACGAGGAAATAGCTCTAGAACTAATCCTAAACATAACCCTAACCCTAATCCGAACCCTAACTCTAACAGGAAAACTAGCCAAAACCATAGTCCTAACCCTAACAATAATCCATTTGTGGCTTTCCTGCACATTATAACCCAAACCTAACCCTAACCCTAACCCTGACCCTAACCTTAACCCTAATTCTAACCCTAAAGCGAACCATAAACCATACGTGAACCCTAACCCTAACCTGGCCCTAGCCCTAGCTCTAGGCATAATCCTAACCCTATGAGGCTTTCCTGTACCTCCTAACCCTAAGCCTTACCATAACCATAACCATAACCATAACCATAACCATAACCATAACCATAACCCGTAGCAATAACCTAGCCCTAATATTAACCATAATCCTAGCCCTAAACCTAACCGTAGCCCTAGCCCTAGACGTAAACCTGGCCCTAACCATAATCCTAACCTTACCCCTAACCCTAACCCTAACCCTAACCCTAGTTAGAGCCCTAATCCTAGACCTAGCACAAGCACCAAACCTAACCCTAACCCCAACCCTAACCCTAGCCCTAAACCAGGCCCTAAAACTAACCCAAGCCCTAGCCCTAGGCCCAGCCCTAAACCTAACGTGAACTGTAATACTAACCCTTCCCTGGACTTAACCAAAGCCCAAAGACTAACCCTAGCCTTAGCCGTAGCCCTAGCTCTAGCACTAGACCTAGCACTGGCTCTAGAACTAATCCTAACCCTAACCCTAATCCTAACCCTAACACTAACCCTAACAGGAAACCTAGCCAATGCCATAGCCCTAACCCTAACAATAACCCATTTGACGCTTTCCTGCTCCTTCTAACCCAAAAAAACCCCTAACCCTAAGCCTAGCCGTAGCCCTAGCTCTAATCCTAACCCTAACCCGAAACCTAAACCTAATCTTATCCATAACCATATCCCTAGTCTGAGCCCTAGCTTTGCCCTATCCCTAGCCCTAGCCCTAACCCTGGACCTAACCCTAGCCCTAACCCTAAACCTATTCCTAACCTAACGCTAACCCTAACTCTAAACCTAAACCTAACACAAACCCTAACCCTAACCAATATGATGTTTTCCTACACCTCCTAACCCTAACACTAACGCTAATTCTAGCCATAAACCTCAACTTAACCCTAGTCTTGACCCTGGCCATAATACTTACCCTATCCTTACACCTAGGCATAGACCTAGCCCTAGCCCTAGCCCTAGACATACAACTAGTGCTAGCCCTAGCCCCAGCCCTAACCCTAGCCCTAACCCTAACCCTAAATATTATGCTAAACGAGGCCCTAGCCCTAGCCCTAAGCCTAAACCTCAACCTGTCCTTAGCCCTATCACAATCCTTCACCTCGCACTAACCCTAGCCCTAACCCTAACCCTAACGATAAACCTAACCCTAGCACTATCCCTAGCTCTAATCTTAACCCTAGCCCAAAAAAAACAAACCTAACACTAACCCTAACCCTAAACCTAAACCTAATCCTACCATAACCATATCTCAGTGGGGGCCCTAGCCTTGCCCTATCCCTAGCCCTAACCCTGGTCCTAACCCTAAACCTATCACGAACCCTAACCCTAACCCTATCCCTAAACCATATGAGGTTTTCCTGTAATTCCTAACCCTAACCCTAACCCTAATCCTACACATAAACCTAACCCTAACCAAGCCCTAACCCTGGCTCTAACACATACCCTAGCCTTAGCCATAGCCCTAGACGTACCCTAGACCTAACCCTGGACCTAGACCTGGCCATAAACCTAACCCTAACGCTAAAACTACCCCTACCCCTTGCACTAGCCCTAAACCTCGCACTAACCCTAAACCTAACTATAACCCTAACACTAACCCTAAATCCACCCCTATCCCTACCCCTAGACCTAGCACTAGCCCTAGATTTAATCCTACCCCTAACCCTAACCCTAACAGGAAACCTAGCCAATGCCGTAGCCATAATCCTAACACAACCCATTTGAGGCTTTCCTGCACCTTCTAACCCAAACCTAACCCTAACCCTAACTCTAACCCTAATGCGAACCCAAAACTGATCGCGAACCCTAACCCTAACCTGGCCGAGTCCTAGCCCTTGCTGTAACCCTAACCCTGTGAGGCTTTCCAGCAACGCCTAAACCTAAGCCTAGCCATAACCCTAACCCTAACTGTAGCCATTACTCTAGCCCTAATATTAACCCTAATCCTAGCCTAACCCAAGCCCTAGCCCTAGCACTAGACCTAAACCTGGCCCTAACCGTAATCCTAAACTTATCCTTAACCCTAATCCTAACCCTAGTTATGGCCCTAAACCTAGCCCTAGCCCTAGCCCTAGCCCTAACCCTAACCTTAAACCTAACCCTAACCCTAAACATAACCCTAACCTAACCCTGTGAGGCTTTCCTGCAACTCCTAAACATAAGCCTAGCCATAACCCTAACCCTAACTGTAGCCATTACCCTAGTCCTAATATTAACCATAATCCTAGCCCTAACCCTAGCCCTAGCCCTAGCCCTAACACAACCCTAGCCCTAGACCTAAACCTGGCCCTAACCGTAATCCTAACCTTATCCCTAACCCTAACCAAAACCATAGTTATAGCCCTAACCTTAAACCTAGCCCTAGCCCTAAATCTAACCCTAACCCTAACCCAAGCCTTATGCATAGCTCTAATCTTAACCCTAGCCCAAACACCAAACCTAACCCTATCCTAACCTAACCCTAAACTAAATGCTATCCATTAACATATCCCTATTGGGAGCCCTAGGTTGACCTATCCCTAGCTCTAACCCTGGTCCTAACCCTAAACCTATCCCTAACCTTAACCCTAACCCATATGAGGTTTTCCTGTACCTCCTAAACCTAATCGTAACCCTAATCCTAGCCATAAACCTAACCCTAAACCTAGCTCTAGCCATAAACCTAACCCTAAAACTAGCCCAAAACCTGGCCCTAACACTAACCCTAGCCCTAGCCCTAGGCCTAGTCTTATGCCTAGCATAAGCTCTACACCTAACCCTAAACCTAACCCTTACCCTAACCCTAACACTAGCCCTAGCCATAGACCTAGACCTACCCCTAGACTTAGCCCTGGACCTAGACCTGGCCCTAACCCTAACCCTAACACTAAACCTATCCCTACCCCTAGCACTAGCCCTACACCTCGCACTAACCCTAAACCTAAATCTAACCATAACACTAACCCTAACACTAGCCCTATCCCAGCCATAGACCTAGCACTAGCCCTAGATCTAATCCTAACCCTAACCCTAACACTAACACTAACCCTAACCCTAACGGGAAAGCTAGCCAATGCCGAAGCCCTAATCCTAACACTAACCCATTTGAGGCTTTCCTGCATCTTCTAATCCTAACCCTAACTCTAACCCTAACGCTAACCTAATGCGAATCCTAAACTGAACATGAACCCTAACCCGAACCTGGCCCGAGCCCTAGCCCTAGCCTTATACCTAACCCTGTGAGGCTTTCCTGCAACTCCTAACCCTAAGCCAAGCCAACACCCTAACCCTAACTGTAGCCATTACCCTAGCCTTAATATTAACCCTAATCCTAGCCCTAACCGTAGCCCTAGCCCTAGATCTAGCCCTAGCCCTAGACCTAAATCTGGCCCTAACCATAACCCTAACTTTATCCCTAAAGCTAACCCTAACCCTAGTTATAGCCCTAACCCTAGACCTAGCCCTAGCCCTAGCCCTAACCCTAGACCTAAACCGACCCTAGCCTTATCCCAAGCTCTAATCTTAAACCTAACCCAAACAACAAACCAACCCTAACCCTGAACCTAATCCTATCCGTAACCATATCCCTAGTCTGAACCCTACCCTTGCCCTATCCCTAACCCTAACCCTAACTCTAACCCTACTGCGAACCCTAAACTGAACGTGAACACTAACCTTAACCTGGCCCGAGCCCAACACTGTCTGGAACCCTAACCCTGTGAGGATTTCCTGCACCTCCTAACCCTAATCCTAGCCCTAACCCTAGCCCTAGCCCTAGCCCGAGGCCTAGCCTTAGACCTAAACCTCACCCTAACCATAATCCTAACCTTATTCCTAACCATAACCCTAACCCTAGTTATAGCCCTAACCCAGACCAGACCTAGCCCTAGCCCAAACCCTAACCCTAACTCTAACCCTAGCCCTATCCCTAGCTCTAATCTTAACCAAAATCCAAACACCAAACCTAACCCTAACCCTAACCCTAACTCTAAACCTAATCCTATCCGTAACCATATCCCTAGTCTGAGCTCTAGTCTTGCCCTATCCCTAGCCCTAACCCTGGCCCTAACCCTAACCCTAACCCATATGAGGTTTTCCTGTACCTCCTAGGTCTAACCCTACCCTTAACCATAAACCTAACCCTAACCCTAACCCTAACCCTAGCCCTAACCCTAACCCTAGCTCTATCCCTATCCTTGCCCTAATCATAGCCCTGATCTAGCCCTAACCCTAAACCTAACCCTAACCTTAATGCTAACCCTAACCCATATGAGGTTTTCCTGCACCTCCTAACCCTAACCCTAACTCTAGCCCTAATCCAGGCCCTAACTCTAAATATAGCCCTAACCCTATGACTAGCCCTATCCTCAGCCCTAGCCCTTAACCTAACCCTAACCCTAAATATAACCCTAACTCTAACCCTAATGCGAACCCTAAATTGAACGTGAACCCTAACCCTAACCTGACCTGAGCCCTAGCCCTAGCCGTAACCCTAAACCAATGAGGCTTTCCTGCACCTTCTAATCCTAAGCCTAGACATAACCCTAACCCTAACCTTAACCATAGACATAACCCTAGCCATAATATTAACCCTAATCCTAGCCCTAACCGTAGCCTGAGCCCTAGCCCTAGACCTAAACCTGGCTCAAACTGTAATCCTAACCTTAACCCGAACCGTAGTTATAGCCCTAACCTTAGACCTAGACATAGACCTAGCCCTAAACCTAACCCTAACCCTAAGCCTAGCCCTAGCACTAGCTCTAATCTTAACCCTAGCCCAAACACCAAACCTAACCCTAACCCTAACCCTCACCCTAACCCTAATCCTATCCGTAACCATATCCCTAGTCCGAGCTCTAGCCTTGCCCTAGCCCTAGCCCTAACCCTGACCCTAACCCTGGCCCTAACCCTAAACCTATCTTTAACCCTAACCCTAACCATAACCATAACCCTAACCATAACTCATAAGAGGTTTTCCTGTACCACCTAACCCTAAACCTAACCCTAACCCTAGCTCTAACCCTGGCCCTAACTCTAACCCTAATCCTAGCCCTAGGCCTAGTCCTAGCCCTAGCCCTAGTCCTACCCCTAACCCTAAACCTAACCCTTAACCTACCCCTAGCCCTAACCCCAGCCCTAGCCTTAGCCCTAACCCTAAACCTTATCCTAAACCTAGACCTAGCCCTAGCCCTGGCCCTAACCCTAACCCGAACCCGAACCCTAAACCTATCCCTAGCCCTAGGACTAGCCCTACACTTAGCAATGACCCTAAACCTAACTCTAACCCTAACACTAACCCTAAACTAGCCCTAGCCCTAGCCCTGACCCTAACCCTGTCCACTGACCCAATCTAGTCAGCTGCTATGGAAACCTTTCAACTTGGTTTTCAAAGCCAACCTTTGAAATTGTGTTACAGGCTGGGCAGACTGACACACTTCCCTCAGGTATGAGGTGATGCACAAAGACTAATCATATAGGGCCCAAACATGGTCCCTACGCATTGCCGAGACTGTCAGAAATGGAAAATGATTAATATTTTACCGCCTTTTCAAGCCAACAAGGTAGCCTGCCTGTTTCTTGAATGCCGAAGAAGCCATGAAACTCCTGGGACTCAGACAAAGACTTTAGTATTTGTTATGGAGCAGATGTGTGTGAAAGACCACCGGAGCCCAGACCACATGAAAATTTAGGGAGCCTTTATTAGCTGCCTGGAGACTGCTCTGCCATCCTCCACTTGGAGACCAGAGAGCAGCCCCGACCCTTTGTGCAGGACCACCTTTAAGCACATTAACCACATCCTGGTTTTGCACAACAAGCAACCCAAGACAAAACAGTTTTTCCCAAGCTACATTAGAGCCATGCCATTGATGACCATGCCACCCACAGGGTCATCCTGTTCTTCAGAAAGCTGACAGTGTTCTATCTTGCAAGGCCTACGCGCTGGGAAGGGGCCATGAGACCGTATCTCAAGGCCTGGCCTGGTGTCAGCACTGACTACTCTATCTGGGGCATAGTCCACAGCCTCAGTAATGCTCAAAAATTCCCACTCTGCAACATTCCCCACTGGTTTTATGTACATGAGTCAAATCTTTGATGCCGTTAGGTCCTTTGTGGTAAGGGAGTTATATTCACCCATGAGACTGAATAAAGTCAGGGGGCCTGTTTAAGTTAAGGGCTTATGCCAGGTGTAATGAAGCCACGTCAGGATCCCGTCGACCTTCACTGCTGTGGCGGTGGTCTTTTCCAGGTAGGAGTCAGTCCTTCTGTGGCAAATTTCTTTACCCAAACAGAGTCACCAGGGTGGAAGGATGGACCGGATCAGAAGCTGGTACTGCTTTCTGAGTGGACTGTAAAGCCTGTAAGAACTCGAATAAAGATTGGTTATGGATTTCAGCTTCCTAGATTGGGTTTCCACGTAAGCTGGTGAGGTGGTTAGGTCAGGGTTTGGAAAAGTCACTAGAATCTGTAGAGGCCCCACTGGTTTTAGGGCAGTCTCATGGGCTGCTTCATCTGCAGCCTTGTTCCCACTAGCTTCTGGGGAGTCCCCTTGACTCACATAGGTAGAGAGTGCTAGTTGTCCCATCGTCCTTGCTCTGCTCATATCTGTCTAACTGCCTAATATATTACCTCAAGGATCCTGGCTCTGAATTCTTTTAGGGAAACTGGACGACGGTGGGCTCTTTTAGCTACTTCCTGCAGAGGCGGGTCAGAAGTTTCTCTCAGAGCCAAGAGATCCTTGCTGTGTGTCAGAGGGACAATGAGGCCTGAGCACAGAAGGAGGTGGGCTTGTGACCTGGCAGAGACAAACTGTAACAAATGGTCTGGTGGAAGGGAAAGAAAACATCTCAGTTTTAAAATAACCTCTATTGAAATAGAATTTTTCTTGCCAGTCTTTTTTATGGACTTCTAAAGTAATATTTTCTGAAATTATTTACTCTTTCTGGGTTACTGGCCTATATTATTTGATTTCTTTTTGACATATCTCTTCTCCTTTTTATCACATGCACAATCACCTTTACAAACATTTTTAAATTAGCCTTCAAACCTTCTTTCTATGTCCTTTAAAAATGCATAACCATGCTTCAGACCTTCAACTCAGCATTCCTTATTCTTTGAAACCTCAGTCCTTTAATGATTCCTAAACAGTAAACAGCCAGAATTTCTTAGATTAACATTTATGACTTAGACCTTCTGTGATAAAACTAGTTGTCAGCCTTAAAGATATTATATCTTAAAGTTCCTTTGCTGAATATTCTACCACTGCCCAAGAAGTACCCAGTTGTAAATGGGGCAAAGGAAGATCCACTGTGTTTTGTCAGCATAGTTCTGATAAGCAAGAAACCAAGGACGCCAGCAGAGCGGGTTGTACCCAGTAAAATTAACAAAAACCTATCTCTCCCTGCTCTCCCTGCTCTCTCTGCTCTCCCTGCTCTCCCTGCTCTCCCTGCTCTCCCTGCTTTCCCTGCTCTCCCTGCTCTCCCTGCTCTCCCTGCTCTCCCTGCCGGCGCTCTCCCCTTTTCTGCATTAACCATTTACTCTGTCCTTAGCAGGGGAAATAAGGCAAGCAGTCTGAGATCCTGTATAACCAGGCTCTTTACACTTAAGGAAGAGCTTCTCTCCCTCCCAGATTTTCCTTCTTTCTTCTAAGGTCCTAGAGGATCTCAAATCCTCCTTCTCCTTTACCACTTCTGTTATCTCCAACCATCCCCTTGTCCCCCAGTCTAGGGCTCCTCTATCTAAGCAGGCTGAGAGTGAATTCCACTGCTTCCACCCTTTCTCACACTTGCTCTGGAGCAGTTTTCAGCTCCAGAGGACTCACTGTAAATCTATCAGGAAGGACAGGCAGGTCGCAGTTCTCGGGACTACATGATTCTGTTTGCTAGGAGGGCTGAAAAAGGCGGTCTATAGAGCAGTTAATTATGACTAATCTTAACCCAACAAACCTTTGTTTAAACTTCTCTGGATTGGCAACCTTCATAAATTAACCCTAGAATCCCAAAGTTTTAAACTAACACAGAAAAATTATAAATCATGGAAAAGCAATTAAAAGTTCTCTAGTGTCTTCCCTTTAGAGCAGGATTTGCACTCTCTTTAAACAAAATAAACAACAGAAAGAGATAAATACTCTCATGTGTACAGGCAGACAGCACAAAGTAGCTTTCACTTCACACAGACTCTCACACTTACATTTATACACCAGTCAGTCTGAGTTTTTGACTTCTGGGGAGGTGATCAAGCTCCCCCTACCATTCACAGAGATATGGGAAAGTTGTCCATTCCTGCTCACAAAATTGCTGTAATTCAAAATCATTAACGGAGGCTCCGTAACCATCTGCTTGCCGCTTGAATTCCTGAAATTTTTTCAAAAAACATTGCAGGGAAGTACAGACAACATGAAGCAGACAGACCCACTCTAACAATAGACACAATTAGACCACAATAATACAGAATAACAAAGACAATGACAACCAACAGAGGATCGCAGGGCACCATCGTGCACCGGGATCTGGTCTCGGAAGTAGCGCTGCGTCCAGCCTTCCAGAGACCCCAGATGGGCAGAACCAGAAACAAGTTTCTTACCAGTAAGAACCAGATCCAGGTGGCTCCGAGCAGAGTCAATCAGGAAATTTAGCAGGCGGGTCTCTGATCTCTACCAGTCCCAGGGCTAAGGAACGTCTCTCAGAGCTCTCCCCCTGGGGGATGTCAGAGAGCCTGTTTTCCCCTGATTCTTGCCACAGTCCAGGCTAAGGGACTCCAGCAGGCCTCTAAACTTTGGGCTAACCACTTCGGGTCTGGCTACCCAGGAGGAGCGTTCGTGGGTCTGGCATTAGGCCCTTACAGAGGTGATTCTTAAAATAAAAACCACCTTTCTCAGTGCCCTTTTATAGAGAGTAGGGGAGCATAGAGAGTTAGAAATACCTGTGAGAGAGAAACACAGATCAGCTGCCTCCTGCATGCCCCTACTGGGGATATGATTTGCTGCAACTAAGGTACATGCCCCTGTCTGGAATCGAACCGGGGACCTTTCAGTCCCCAGAACAATGCTCTGTCCACTGACCCAAGCCAGTTGGCTGCTATGGAAGCCTTTCAACTCGATTATCTAGATGATGAGAGGTGCACAACCTACCTGCTGAGGTAGGTTGTGATGTCTGGCGCCCATAGGTGCATGTGATGTCTGGCGCCCATAGGTTTTGATGGATTTCTGCTGAGAAACAAACCTATGCTGTCCTCCTCCTGGATGGACAGTAGCTCCAGCCGGCAACCTCCGGGGAGGACAGGAGGTGAAGAATCCAATCTGATGCAAAAAGCACTGGAAGCCTCCATTCCAGGTGCATGTCCTTGAATGGAATCCAATCCCTGACACGTTGCGTCACAGCCCGATGCTCTATCCTCTCAGGCCAAGCTGCTAAGGACCAACTTCTTGATCACTGACCCCACCCACAGGGACAAACAACCTCTGTCGTTTGTGTTTTCCATCATGAATGTCTTCATAAGCTCGGTAACACTGACACTAAAGCCAACCTCCCTAGTGATTGAGCCACAAGTCCCCAGAGCTGCCTGCCCTTCTCTCACTCAAGGGCACCTCCCGACCCCCGCATTATGACCTGAGGACCACTCAGAACCACCCAGCCTAACCTTGGAGACATATTCTCTGAAAATATAAAGTTACATATGTACGGTTAGATACCTCATTGTAACCCTAACTTAAAAGTACGGACAAATGGAGAACTAAGATGGCGGCAAAGGTAAAACACCTATCTTGCCATCATAATCAGCAATTTTAATACTGCAACTTAACGAAAGAACAAACACCTTCCAGAATCACCAGAAAGCTCGCCGAGTGAAAATTCCACAAATAAAAGTGAAGATAAGACACTGTGACTCGGAGGAGCAGCGGCGAACAGCATTGAAAGATTCACACGGAGAGAGGATTGGAGTGCGCGCCGCGGAGAGGGCGGGTGGCTGAAAACCGGCCAGTTTTCTCCAACGGGGACACAAAGACGTCCCACTGGACTGATTCTCCAGCTCTGGGCAAAGTCCAGAGAACCCACTATCATACTGGTGAAAACTGGACAGTGGGAGGGCACACCGAAGCTCGGGTGCTGCCGGGTCTGCTGGCTTGTGGAGAAGGGAGCTTGCGCGCGAATAGCTCAGCTGCTTGACGGCGCAGAGAGCACTCTGTGACTTGTCTCTCATTCGGAAAACCGTCAGTCTGCTTTGTTTTACGACCCTGGGTGAGACATTGCGCATGCAAAGTCATTTGGGGAGACTCTGAATTCCCCGGCAGCCAGTAGAGCTCCACAGCAGCTCTCTCTCAGAGGTGCTGGCGGCCATTTGCCCCTGGCACAGAGTCCCCGGGGCCGCATAGGGCGGAGCTAACGCTGTCTGCTTGGCCCAGAGACTCTGCCCATCCAACCTGAGCACAGCTGAGCTTCACAGACAATTGGCCTGGAGGTCAACCCTCCAAGTGCTAACAACGATTAACTGAGCTTAACTTCAGCAAGACTGTGCAGCCCATATCCACCTCAGGTAACCGGGGAGGCTGAGCCACTGTCCCTAGTAGGAAGTCTACCACACAAAGCTAATTGACCAACTCAGGGAAGCAGCCACCATGCAGCGACATGGAAAGAAATCAGATGTGAAAGAAATGGAGGGAAAAAAACGACTGGACATGGAATTCAAAACCACGGTTATAGCGTTTTTCAAGAGGCTCCAACAAAAGGTCGAGGCCTATAAGGAAATAAGCAAGACCACAAAGGAAATGAATGAGTCCGACAAGGAAATGAACAAGACCTTCAAGGATATAAACGAGACCTGCAAGGAAATAATCAAGACTAACATGGAAATGAATGAGTCCTACAAGGAAATGAAGGAGACTCTCAAGGATATAAAGGAGACTCTCAAGGATATGAAAAAGGACCAACCAGAAATTAAGCATACACTGACTGAAACAAAAAATATTATACAAAGACCTAAAAGTGCTCTGGAACACCCCAAGAACCAAGTTCAAGATTTGAAATACAAAGAGTTAAAATCCACTCAGCTGAAAAAGCAAGAAACCAAAAGAATCCAAAAAATTGAAGATAGTGTAAGGGGCCTCTGGGACAACCTCAAGCATACCAACATCCGAATTATAGGGGTGCCAGAAAAAGAGAGAGGCCAAGACAATGAAAACCTATTTGAAGAAATAGTGACTGAAAACTTCCCACAACTGGTGAAAGAAATTGACTTAAGAGTCCAAGAAGTGCACCGAACCCCAATATATCAGAACCCTAAGAGGACCACACCAAGGCACATCATAATTAAAATGCCAAGAGTAAAAGACAAAGAGAGAATAATACAAGCAGCAAGAGAGAAACAGTTGGTTACCTATAGGGGAGCACCCATATGATTGTCAGCGGATTTCTCAACAGAAACGATGCAGGCCAGACGGGAGTGGCAAGAAATATTCAAAGTGATGAACAGCAAGAATCTACAACCAAGATTACTCTATCCAGCAAAGCTATCATTCAGAATTGAGGATCAGATAAAGTGCTTCGCAGATAAGAAAAAGCCAAAGGAGTTCATCACCACCAAATCAATATTATATGAAATGCTGAAAGATATTCTTTAAGAAGAGGAAGAAGAAAAAGGTAAAGATGAAAATTATGAACAACAAATACACATCTATCAACAAACGAACATAAAAATCAAGTGAGTTGATAGGCTGTTGAACAGGATAGACTGGTGAATATAACAGAGACATGGACATAGAGAGGGAATGGACTGACAATTCTTGGGGAGAAAAGGGTTGTGGGAAGTGCAGCAAGAGACTGGACAAAAATCTTGTAACAATGGGAGAGGACAGTGGGGAGGGGAGGTGAGGGTGGAGGGTAGGATAGGTACAGGGTGGAGGGGAGCTATATGGGAATAAAAAGGGGAAACAATGTAATTAATAAACTGAACAATAAAGATAAAAAATAAAAATAAAAATAAAAAAATAAAATACAGACAAATGGTGAAGAGTTAATTTAGCCCAGCTGACCTGGATATCACAGTTAGATTCCCTGTGGGGTACATGCCTGGGATACAGGCTTAATCCCCAGTAGGGAGCAAGGAGGAGGTAGCCAATGGGTGATTCTCTCTCATCATTGATGTTTCCAGTTCTCTCTTCTTCTCTCAAACCAATACAAATGTGTGTGTGTTTGTTTGTGTGTGTGTGTGTGTGTGTGTGTGTGTGTGTGTGTGTGTATACACACAAAGTGAATGCTTAGCTCTGGGTGGTTTGACTTAGTGACTACAGCATTGGCCTGAGGACTGAAGGGTCCCCGGTTCCATTGCAATCAAGGGCATTTAAGTTGGTTTGGACATATCCCCAGTTGGGGGTGTGCAGGAAGCAGATGACTGATGTTTCTCTCATGGATGTTTCTAAATCTCCCTCTCTCTCTCTCTCTCTTTCCCTCTCTCTCTCTCTCCCTCCCTCCCTCTCTCTCTCTCTCTCTCTCTCTCTCTCTCTCTCTCTCTCTCTCTCTTCATTTCTCTCTGTAAAAAATGAATAAAATATATTTTTAAACATAAAAACGCCCAGCAACGCTTAGAAACACCCAGCAAGGCTTAACAATGCTCCATAACGCTTAGAAATGCCTGGCAATGCTTAGCAACGCCAGGCAATGCTTAGCAATGCCCAGCAACGATTAGCAATGCCCAGCAATGTTTAGCAACGCCTGGCAATGCTTAGAAACGCCTGGCAACAATTAGCCACGCTTAGCAACGCCTTGCCAGGCAGTGCTTACCAATGCCCAGCAATGCTTAGAAATGCCCAGCAATGCTTAGAAATGCCTGGCAACACTTAGCAAGGCTTAGCAATGCCCTGCGACTCTTAGCAATGCCCAGCAATGCTTAGCATCACCCAGAAACGTTTAGCAACGCCCAGGGTCGCTTAGCAACGCCTGGCAACACTTAGCAATGCCTAGCACCACGTTGCTGGGCAGTGCTTAGCAATGCCCAGAAACACTTGGCAATGCCTGTCAACGCTTAGCAATGCCCAGCAACGTTAAACAACAACCGGCAAAGCCCCGCAATGCTTAGCAACAGATTGCTGGGCAAGGCGTAGCAACACCCAGCAAAGCTTAGCAATGCCCCACAATACTTAGCAAAGCCCAGCAACCCTTAGCAACGCCCAGCAATGCTTAGCAATGCCCAGAAACGCTTAGCAACACCTAGCAACACTTAGCAACGCGTTGCCCAGCAGTGCTTAGCAACGCCCAGCAATGCTTAGCAATGCCATGCAAAGCCCTGCAATGGTTTGCAACAGATTGCCGGGCAAGGCTTAGCAAGGCCCAGCAAAGCTTAGCAATGCCCAGCAATGCTTAGCAACACCTGGCAACACTTTGCAACGCTTAGGAACGAGTTTCTGGGCAGTACTTAGCAAAGCCCAGCAATGCTTAGCAACGCCCAGCAATGCTTAGCAACGCCCAGCAAAGCTCAGCAATGCCCAAGAACACTTAGCAATGCCCAGCCACCCTTAGCAACGCCCAGCAATGTTTAGCAACGCTTAGCAAAGCCCAGCAACACTTAGCAACACCTGGCAACGCTTAGAAACGCCTGGCAACAATTAGCCATGCTTAGCAACGAGTTGCCGGGCAGTGCTTATCAACGTCCAGCAATGCTTAGCAATGCCCAGCAAACCTTACCAACACCAAGCAACACTGAGCAAAGCCCAGAAATGCTTAGCAATGCCTGGCAACACTTAGCAAGGCTTAGCAATGCCCAGCGACTCTTAGCAACACCCAGCAATGCTTAACAAAGCCCCGCAAAGCCCGGAAATGCTTAGCAACAGATTGCCAGGCAAGGCTTAGAAAAGCCCAGAAAAGCTTAGCAATGCCAGAAACGCTTAGCAAGGCCCCGCAAAGCTCAGCAATGCCCAAGAACACTTAGCAAAGCCCAGCAACCCTTAGCAAGGCCCAGAAACGCTCAGCAACGCCCAGGAACGCTTGCAATGCCCAGCAAGCTTAGGAAAGGTTAGCAAAGCTCAGCAATGCCCAACAACTCTTAGCAACGCCCAGCCACCATTAGCAATGCCTGTCAAGGCTTAGCAATGCCCAGAAACATTTAGCAATGCCTGTCAACACTTAGCAACGCCCAGCAACGCTTAGCAACACCCAGAAAGGCTTAGCAAGATCCAGCAATGCTTAGCAATGCCTGGCAACACTTTGCAATTCTTAGCAATGAGTTTCCGGGCAGTACTTAGCAATGCCCAGCGACTCTTAGCAATGCGCAGGAAAGCTTAGGAATGCCCAGCATTGCTTAGCAATGCCAAGCAACACTTAGCAATGCCCAGCAATGCTTAGCAATGCCCAGCAAAGCTTAGGAACGCCCAGCAACGCTTAGGAACGCCCAGCAACACTTAGCAATGCCAAACAAAGCTTAGCAAAGCCCAGCAATGCTTAGCAATGCCCCGCAAAGCTTAGCAATACCCAGCAACCATTAGCAACGCCCAGCAAAGCTTAGCGATGCCTGGCAACACTTAGCAAGGCTTAGCAACACCCAGCGACTCTTAGCAATGCCCAGCAACGCTTAGCAACGCCTGGCAACACGTAGCAATGCTTAGGACCACGTTGCTGGGCAGTGCTTAGCAAAGCCTAGCAAAGGTTAGCAATGCCCCAGAACGCTTAGCAACGAACACGAACCCTTAGCAACGCCCAGCAATGCTTAGCAATTCCCAGCAATGCTTAGCAATGCCTATAAACGTTTAGCAACGCCTGGCAACAATTTGCAAAGCTTAGGAACGCGTTTCCGGGCAGTGCTTAGCAATACCCAGCAAAGCTCAGCAATGCCTAGCAACGCTTAGCAATGCCTGGCAACACTTAGCAATGCCCAGGAAAGCTTAGGAATGCCCGGAAAAGCCCGGCAACGCTTAGGAACGTGTTGCAGGGCAACACTTAGCAACGCCCAGCAATGCTTAGCAAAGCCCAGCAAACCTTAGTATTCCCGGTAATGCTTAGCAACGCTTAGCAACTCGTTGCCATGCAGTGCTTAGCATCGCCCAGCAAAGCCTAGCAATGCCCAGCAACGCTTAGCAACGCCTGTCAACGCTTAGAATGCCCAGCAATGCTTAGAACCACCCCCCAACGCTTAGCAACGCCCAGCAAAGCTTAGTATCGCCTGGCAATGCTTAGCAACACTTAGCAACGCGTTGATGGGCAGTGCTTAGCAACGCCCAGCAAACCTTAGCAAGGCCCAGCAATGCCTAGCAAAGCCCTGCCAGGCTTAGCAAAGCCCAACAACCCTTTGCAAGGCCCAGAAACACTTAGCAACGCCCAGGAACGCTTAGCAATGCCCAGCAACGCTTAGGAAAGGTTAGCAAAGTTCAGCAACGCCCCACAACTCTTAGCAACGCCCAGCCACCCTTAGCAATGCCTGTCAACGCTTAGCAATGCCCAGCAAGCTTAGCAATGCCCCGCAACGCCTAGCAAAGCCCAGCAAAGCTCAGCAACACCTGTCAACCTTAGCAATTCCCAGCAATGCTTAGAACCGCCCCCCAACGCTTAGCAAAGCCCAGCAAAGCTTAGGAATGCCCCGCAACACTTAGCAATACCCAGCCACGCTTAGCAATGCCTAGCAATGCCCAGCAATGCTTAGTAATGCCTGGCAACTCTTAGCAAGGCTTAGCCATGCCCAGCGACTCTTAGCAATGCCCAGCAATGCTTAGCAACACCCAGAAACGCTTAGCAACGTCCAGCGACACTTAGCAACGTCTGGCAACACTTTGCAATTCTTAGCAGTGAGTTTCCAGGCAGTACTTAGCAACACCCAGCGACTCTTAGCAATGCCCAGGAAAGCTTAGCAATGCCCAGAAACACTTAGCAACGCCTGTCAACACTTAGCAACGCCAAGCAACGTTTAGCAACGCCCCGCAAAGTCCGGCAATGGTTAGCAACAGATTGCCTGGGAAGGCTTAGCAACGCCCCAGAACGTTTAGCAACAAACAGCAACCCTTAGCAACACCCAGCAATGCTTAGCAATGCCCAGCAATGCTTAGCAATGCCTAGCAATGCTTAGCAACGCCTGGCAACACTTAGCAATGCCCAGGAACACTAAGGAATGCCCGGAAAAGCCCGGCAATGCTTAGGAACGTGTTGCAGGGCAACACTTAGCAACGCCCAGCGATGCTTAGCAACATCCAGCAACATTTAGCAACGCTCACCAATGCTTAGCAACGCGCAGCAAACCGTAGTATCCCCTGTAATGCTTAGCGACGCTTAACAACGCTTTGCCATGCAGTGCTTAGCATCGCCCAGCAAAGCCTAGCAATGCCCAGCAACACTTAGGAACGCGAGGCAAAGCCCAGTGGAGCTTAGCAATGCCCCTCAACGCTTAGCAATGCCCAGCAAACCTTAGCAACGCCCAGCAACGCCTAGCAAAGCCCAGCAAAGCTCAGAAACACCTGTCAACCTTAGCAATGCCCAGCAATGCTTAGAACCGCCCCCCAACGCTTAGCAAAGCCCAGCAAAGCTTAGTATCACCTGGCAATGCTTAGCAACACTTAGCAACGCGTTGACGGGCAGTGCTTAGCAATGCCCAGCAAAGCCTAGCAATGCCCAGCAATGCTTAGCAACGCCTGTCAACGCTTAGCAACGCCCAGCAACGCTTAGGAACGCGAGGCAAAGCCCAGTGGAGCTTAGCAATGCCCCTCAATGCTTAGCAACGCCCAGCAAACCTTAGCGACTCCCAGCAATGCCTAGCAAAGCCCAGCAAAGCTGAGCAAACGCCTGTCAACCCTTAGCAATGCCCAGCAATGCTTGGGAACGCCCTCCAACGCGTAGCAATGCCCATCAAAGCCCTGCAATGGTTAGCAACACTTTGCTGGGCAAGGATTAGCAACACCAAGGAAAACTTAGCAATGCCCAGCAACACTTATAAATGCCCAGCAATGCATAGCAATGCCTGGCAACACTTAACAACGCCCAGCAATGCTTAGCAACTCCAGGCAAACCTAGCAACACTTAGCAACGCTTATCAACGCTTTACCGAAATGTGCTTAGTAACGCCCAGCAATGCTTAGCAATGCCTACCAACGCCTACCAATGCCCAAAAAAGCTTAGCAATGCCCAGCTATGCTCAGCAATGCTGAGCAACCCGTTGCCAGCTAATGCTTAGCAACGCCCAGCAATGCTTAACAACGCCCAGGAACTCTTATCAATGGCCTGCAAAGCCCGGCGGGGCTGAGCAACGCGTTCCCAGGCAATGCTTAGCAAGCTGCAGTAACGTTTAGCAACGCCCAGCAAAAATTAGCAATGGCTGGCAACGTTTAGCAATGCCCAGCAAAGTCTGGTGATGCTTAGCAACGCGTTGCCAGGCAAGACTTAGCAAGGCCCAGCAATGCTTAGCAAGGCCTAGTAACATTTAGCCACTCCCAGAACCAATTAGCAACGCCTGGCAAAGTTTAGCAACGCCCACCAAGGTTTAGCAATGCCCAGCAAGTTTAGCAACTCCCAGCAACGCTTAGCAATGCCTGGCACTCTTAGCAATGCCCAACAAGGTTTAGCAAGACCCACCAAGGCTTAGCTTTGCTCAGCAATGCTTAGCAACGCCCAGCAATGTTTAGCAATGTACAGCAACACCTGGCAACGCTTAGCAATGCCAAGCAACCCTTAGTAACGCCCAGCAAAGCCCTGCAATGCTTAGCAATGCGTTGCCAGGCAAGGCTTAGCAACGCCCAGCAATGCTTAGAAATGGTTGGCAAAGCCCCGGAGGGCTTAGCAACGGGTTCCTGGGAAATGCTTAGTAACCTGCAGCAATGTTTAACAACATCCAGCAACCATTAGCAATGCCCAGCAATGCTTAGCAAGGCCCAGCAACGCTCAGCAATGCTGGCAATGCTTAGCAACACGTGTTGTAGGGCGTGCTTAGCAACATCTAGCAGGCTTAACAACTCCCAGCAATGGCTAGCAATGTCCAGCAAGCCTTAGCTATGCCTGTCAATGCTTAGAAACGCCAAGCAAAGCTTAGTAACGCCCAGCAGAGCACTGCAATGCTTAGCAACGCATTGCCAGACAAGGCTTAGCAATGCCCAGCAAGTTTAGCAACTCCCAGCAATGCTTAGCAATGCCTGGCAATGCTTAGCAATGCCCAACAAGGTTTAGCAAGGCCCAGCAAGGCTTAGCTTTGCCCAGCAATGCTTAGCAACGCCCAGCAATGTTTAGCAATGTACAGCAACACTTAGCAACACCTGGCAACGCTTAGCAACGCCAAGCAACGCTTAGTAACGCCCAGCAAAGCCCTGCAATGGTTAGCAACGCGTTGCCAGGCAAGCCTTAGCAACGCCCAGCAAGTTTAGCAACTCCCAGCAACAATTAGCAATGCTTGGCACTCTTAGCAATGCCCAACAAGGTTTAGCAAGGCCCACCAAGGCTTAGCTTTTCCAGCAACACTTAGCAACGCCCAGCAATGTTTAGCAATGCACAGCAACACTTAGCAAAACCTGGCAATGCTTAGCAACGCCAAGCAATGCTTAGTAACGCCCAGCAAACCCTGGAAATGGTTAGCAACGCGTTGTCAGACAAGGCTTAGCAATGCCCAGCAACTCTTAGCAATGACCAACAATGCTTAGCAATGCCCACCAACTCATAGCAATGCCTGGCAACACTTAGCTATGCCCAGGAATGCTTAGCAATGGCCAGCAAAGCCCAGCAAGGCTTAGGAACTCGTTGCTGGGCAACGCCTAGCAACCTGCAGCAATGCTTAGAAACATCCAACAAAGTTTGGCAACACCCAGGAACACTTAGCAACACCCAGCAACAGTTAGCAACACTGAGCAATGCTTAGCAATGCCCAGCAACACCCAGCAACGCTTAGCAACGCATGACAACGTTTATCAATGCCCAGCAACACTTAGCGACGCCAGGCAAAGCCCGGCAATGCTTAGCAACACGCTGCCAGGCAAGGCTTAGCAAAGCCCAGCAAAACTTAGCAAGGCCAGGAAAAGCTTAGCAACGGCCAGCAAAGGTTAGCAATGCCCGGAAACGCTGAGCTAGGCTTAGCAACACCTTGCAGAACAGTACTTAGCAACGCCTAGTAACAGTTAGCAACGCCCAGCAACGCTTAGCAACAGCTGGCAACAATTGGCAACGATTAGCAATGCATGACAACGTTTAGCAATGCCCAGCAACGCAAAGCAAAGCCCGTCAAAGCCCGGCAGGGCTTAGCAACGCGTTTCCAGGCAACGCTTACCAACGTGCAGCAATGTTTAGCGACATCCAGCAACCTTTAGCAACGCCCAAGAACACTTGGCAATGCCCAGCAAGCATTAGCAATGCCTGTCATCGCTTAGCAAAGTCCAGCAATGCATACAATGCCAGGCAAAGCTTGGCAATGCTTAGCAACGTGTTGGCAGGCAAGGCTTAGCAAGGCTTAGCAAAACTTAGCAGCACCTGGAAATGCTTAGCAATGCCCAGCAATGTTTAGAAACGCCCAGCAATAATTAGCAATGCCCATCAAGGTTTAGCAATGCCCAGCAATGCTTAGCAAAGGCCACAATGTTAAGCAATGCACAGCGACACTTAGCAATGCCTGGCAACGCTTAGCAACGACAAGCAACGCTTAGCAACGCCCACCAATGCATAGCAACACCTGGCAACACATAGCAAAGCCCAGGAACGCTTAACAACGGCCAGCAAAGCCTGGCAGGGCTTAGCCTCGGGTTCCCCGGTAACGCTTAGTAACCTGCAGCAATGTTTAGCAACATCCAGCAATGCTTAGCAATGCCCAGCAATGCCTAGCAATGCTGGCAATGATTAGCAACATGTAGCCATGCATTGCCGGGCATGCTTAGCAATACCCAGCAAAGCTTAGCAAAGCGCAGCAATGCCTAGCAATGACCAGCAAGCCTTAGCAACACCTGTCAATGATTAGCAACGCCCAGCAAGCCTTAGCAACTCCTGGCAAAGCCTTGCAATGCTTAGCACCACATTTCCAGGCAAGGCTCATCAAAGCCCAGCTAAAGTTAGCAACACCTGGAAACACTTAGCTAGGCTCAGCAATATTTAGCAACGCCCAGCAATGCTTAGCAATGCTGGCAATGCTTAGCAACACTTAGCCAGGCATTGCAGGGCGTGCTTAGCAACACCGGCAACCTTAGCAACGCCCAGCAATGCCTAGCAATGCCCAGCAAGCCTTAGCTAAGCCTGTCAAAGCTTAGCAACGCTTAGTCACACCCAGCAAAGCCCTGCAATGATTAGCGCATGTTGCCAGGCAAGGCTTAGAAATGCCCAGCAAGTTTAGCAAAGCCCAGCAACAATTAGCAATGCCTGGCCACGCTTAGCAATGCCAAACAAGGTTTAGCAAGGTCCACCAAGGCTTAGCTTTGCCCAGCAACGCTTAGCAACGACCAGCAATGTTTAGCAATGCACAGCAACACTTAGCAACACCTGGCAACGCTTAGTAACGTCCAGCAAAGCCCGGCAATGCTTAGCAACGCATTATCAGGCAAGGTTTAGCAATGCCCAGCAACTCTTAGCAATGACCAACAATGCTTAGCAATGCCTGGCAACTCATAGCAATGCCTGGCAACACTTAGCTATGCCCAGGAATGCTTAGCAATGTCCGGCAAAGCCCAGCAAGGCTTAGGAACGTGTTTCTGGGCAACGCCTACCAACCTGCAACAATGCTTAGAAACATCCAGCAAAGTTTAGCAACAACCAGGAAAGCTTAGCAACACCCATCAACGCCCAGCAACGCTCAGTAACCCTTAGCAACGCCTGTCAACGGTTAGCAACACCGAGCAACGCTTAGCAACGCCAGGCAAAGCCTGGCAATGCTTAGCAATGCTTAGCAACGCCCAGCAACGCTTAGCAACACATGACAATGTTTAGCAATGCCCATCAAAGCCCGGCATGGCTTAGCAACGCGTTCCCAGGCAATGCTTAGCAACCTGCAGCAATATTTAGCAACATCCAGCAACCTTTAGCAACGCCCAAGAACACTTAGCAATGCCCAGCAATGCTTAGCAAGGCTGGCAATGCAGGGCGTGCTTAGCAACACTTAGCCACGCATTGCAGGGCGTGCTTAGCAACACCCAGCAAAGCTTAGCAATGCCAGCAACGCCTAGCAATGCCCAGCAAGCCTTAGCAATGCCTGTCAATGTTTAGCAACGCCCAGCAACGCTTAGCAACGCCAGGCAAAGCCAGGCAATGCTTAGCAACACCTGGAAACGCTTAGCAATGCCCAGCAACATTTAGCAACGCCTAGCAACAATTAGCAAAGCCTGGCAACACTTAGCAATGCCCAGAAACACAGAACAACTTCCAGCATCGCTTAGCAATGCCCAGCAACACTTAGCGACGCCCAGGAACACTTAGCAAAGCCCGTCAAAGCCCAGCAGGGCTTAGCAACGCATTCCCAGGCAACGCTTACCAACCTGCAGCAATGTTTAGCGACATCCAGCAACCTTTAGCAGTGCCCAAGAACGCTTAGCAATGCCCAGCAATGCTTAGCAAAGCTGGAAATGCTTAGCAACACTTAGCTTCACATTGCAGGGCATGCTTAGCAACACCCAGCAATACCTAGCAATGTCCAGCAAGCCTTAGCAACGCCTGTCAACGCTTAGCAAAGACAAGCAACACTTAGAAACGCCAGGCAAAGCCTGGCAATGCTTAGCAACACATTGCCAGGCAAGGCTTAGCAACGCCTAGCAAAACTTAGCAACACCTGGAAACGCTTAGCAACACCCAGCAACAATTAGCAACGCCCACCAAGGTTTAGAAATGCCCAGCAAGGGTTAGCTTCGCCCAGCAATGCTTAGCAATGGCCAGCAATGTTTAGCAACGCACAGCAACACTTAGCAATGCCTGGCAACACTTAACAATGCCCAGGAATGCTTAGCAATGGCCGGCAAAGCCAGGCAGGGCTTAGCAATGGGTTACCTGGCAATGCTTATTAACCTGCAGCAATGTTTAGCAACATCCAGCAACCTTTAGCAATGCCCAGCAACGCTTAGCAACGCCCAGCAATGTTTAGCAATGCACAGCAACACTTAGCAACACCTGGCAACACTTAGCAACGCCAAGCCACGTTTAGTAATGCCCAGCAAACCCTGGAAATGCTTAGCAATGCATTGTCAGGCAAGTCTTAGCAATGCCTAGCAACTCTTAGCAATGTCCAACAATGCTTAGCAATGCCCACCAACTCATAGCAATGCCTGACAACACTTAGCTATGCCCAGGAACGCTTAGCAATGGCCAGCAAAGCCCAGCAAGATTTAGGAATGCATTGCTGGGCAATGCCTAGCAACCTGCAGCAATGCTTAGAAACATCCAGCAAAGTTTAGCAACACCCAGGAATGCTTATCAACACCCAGCAACAGTTAGCAACACTGAGCAATGCTTAGCAAAGCCCAGCAACGCCCAGCAACGCCCAGTTACCCTTAGCAATGCCTGTCAACGGTTAGCAATGCCCAGCAACGCTTAGCGAGGCAGGGCAAAGCCCGGCAATGCTTAGCAACGCGTTGCCAAGCAAGGCTTAGCAAAGCCCAGAAAAACTTAGCAAGGCCAGGAAACGCTTAGCAATGGCCAGCAACGGATAGCAATGCCCAGAAACGCTGAGCTAGGCTTAGCAACACGTTGCAGTGCAGTGCTTAGCAATGCCCAGCAATGCTTAGCAGCGTCTAGCAACAGTTAGCAACGCCCAGCAATGCTTAGCAACACCTGGCAACACTTAGCAATGTGTTTCTGGGAATTGCTTAGCAACGCCCAGCAACGCTTAGCAACGCATGACAACGTTTAGCAATGTCCAGCAACACTTAGCAAAGCCCAGGAATGCTTAGCAACGCGTTCCCAGGCAACGCTTAGCAACCTCCAGCAATGTTGAGCAACATCCAGCAACCTTTAGCAACCCCCAAGAACGCTTAGCAACGCCCAGCAACACTTAGTAAGGCTAGCAATGCTTAGCAACACTTAGCCACCCAATGTAGGGCATGCTTAGCAACACCCAGCAAAGCTTAGCAAGGCCCAGCAACACCTGGCAATGCCCAGCAAGCCTCAGCAATGCCTGTCAACGCTTAGCAATGCCCAGCAATGCTTACAAAGCCAGGCAAAGCCTGGCAATGCTTAGCAACGCGTTGCCAGGCAAGACTTAGCAATGCCCAGCAAGTTTAGCAATGCCCAGCAACAATTAGCAATCCCTGGCAACACGTAGCAATCCTCCACAAGGTTTAGCCACTCCCAGCAAGGCTTACCTTTGCCCAGCAATGCTTAGCAATGTCCAGCAATGTTTAGCTATGCACAGCAACACTTAGCAACACCTGGCAAAGCTTAGCAACTCCAAGCAACACTTAGTAACGCCCAGCAAAGCCTGGCAAGGCTTAGCAATACCCAGCAATGCTTAGCAAAGTCCAGCAACACTTAGCAACACCCACCAAAGCACAGCAACGCCTGGCAACACTTAGCAACACCCAGGGATGCTTAGCAATGGCCAGCAAAGCACCGCAAGGCATAGCAACACCCAGAAACTTTTAGCAAGGATCAGCACCAACTAGCAATGCCTGGCAACGCTTAGCAATGCTTAGCAAAGCTTAGCAACACCCTGCAAGCCCGGTGATGCTTACCAAGATATTTCCAGGCATGGCTTAGCAATGCCCGACAACACTTAGCAACACCTAGCAACATTTAGCAATGCCCAAAACAAATTAGCAATGCCTGGCAATGGTTAGCAACTCGCAACAATGTTTAGCAATGCCAGGCAAAGCAAGGTGATGCTTAGCAACTGTCTGCCTGGCTACAGGTGGTAGAGTAATGCATGCCTCAATTAAGGAGGCCTCTCGAGAGCACGCTGCATCTCGCGGTACTCAGCACCTGGCTGTATGGACTAGCTGCCTCAATAGCGGTGGCCTACCCAGTCCCCAAGCCGCAGCACGAGCGAGCTCTGTGTAACCGCCTTCCTCAAGGACTGTGGACGCCAACCTCCTGGCAGCCACAGTACAGGCGGCCTGCAGCGGCCTGCCTGCCAGGGCAAAGGCAATGGCCCCAATGGAGGCTGCCCCTCAGCAGCGGACACCGTCAATAGGGAAGGTCTCTCTAATGGCGGCAAGTGGCGAAAAGCATGGGGCAATTTGGGCGGCCTCTCCCAAACACGCTGCGTCACGCGGTACGCAGCACCTGGCTGTATGGACTGGCTGCCTCCATAATGGCGATCTACACAGTGCCCAAGCCGCAAAGCAAGAGGGCTCTGTATAACTGCCTGCCTCCACGACCGCGGCCGCCATCCTCCTGGCATCCTCAGTACACGCAGCCTGCAGCAGCTTGCCTGCAGGACCAAAGGCCCTGGGACCAGTACTGAATGCCTCTTTAATTGGGTGTCTCTGCCGCCAGGAAGCTCTAAGTAATGGCGGCCTGCAGGGTCAGGCATGCATCAATTAAGGCGGCCTCTTGTGAGTACGCTGCCTTTCAACGTACTCATCACCTCTCTGGATGGACTGTAAGCCTCAAAAAACCGTGGCTTCTTGTTCTCAAAGGGGTTCGAGATGTCAGTGCAGCAGCCGAGGCCTTCCTTTGCAGGGCTGGAGCGGGGAAAAGAGGTGAAGAACCCACAACTGTGACTTCAGTCCTTCCTGGGAAGGAATGATTGCCGCCCTGGTCAGCCTCACTGATCTTGTGACAGTGCCCCGTCCCCCCCGCCCCTTCCCCCCCCCCCCCCCCCCCCCCCAACCTGGTAGAATGTTTGGTCAGGTTCACAGGGCTTTAGCTGGAAAGTCAGCTCCAGGACAGAGGCAGGGGGTGTTATTCTGGAAATGTCCACAAGAGGGGAGCAGAGGATTACTTTTGAGCAGGAATTACCTGACAGCTTCTCTTGAGGAATCACGAAATAGATACATAGATCTACACACCTGTACAGTATACGCGGTAACTTACTTGAAGAAAAAAAATGTAACCGTTTGTATTAGTCTGCTATCTCTGTGAAAACTCACAAGATAAAGGGTGCTTGCTCTTAGCATGTTTCTACAGGATTACTTCATCTTTCCTTGTGAAAGATACAGCCAGAGGTAATGAGCAGAACCGTTTAAGATACAAGAATAGGTTTCAAAACAAATGTGTTTCCAAACCAAAGCAGGAGCTGAAATCTTTTATTCAGGAAAAAAAAAGTTTACAACTAAATTACTAGGGGAAAAAAATACTCAATCTTAATCACCTAATGTCACAGAAGTAACTTGAAAAAACGTGAGGCAATATTGCAATTTACTAGTAACCAAGTAATCAGTTTCCTAGTTAACAGGTACCTATTAACCAGGTAACTAGTAAGCAGCGGCACATACCCTGGTAAATGGCCACCAGTGTCCTAAAAACTTGAAAACTAATACCCAGTAACCTCGACAAGAAGAACGGTCAAATCCTGCCTGCCTCATTAGTGTATAGTGGTGACATGCCCTTATCTCGATGCCTCTCACGGGACTCAGCACCCCTCTAAATAGAGTGGCGACCTGTCAAATGCCGTCCGCCACATTCCCCAAGCCGCAAACTGAGCAGGCTCCTTATAACTGCCTGCATCAAGGACTGGGGTCTCCAACCACCTGGCAGCCTCAGTAGAGGTGCCCAGCAGCAGCCTGCCTGCAGGTGAAAGGTCCTTTGCTGCGAGCTAGCTGCATGGTTAGCCCGGGGACTACATGTTGCCTAAGGTCCCCGTAATGGTGACCTGCGGCTTACAGCTTGCATCAATTGAGGGGGCCTCTTGAGAGCATGCCGTCTGTAGCAGTGCTCAGCACCTGGCTGTGCCAACTGGCTGCCTCCAGAATGGCAGCCTACTCGGCCCACAGGCTGCAAAGCATGTGGGCCTCCTACAACTGCCTGCCTCGAGGACTGGAGCTTATTAGCTCCTGGCAGCCTCAGGCGAGGTGGCCTGCAGCAGTCTGCTTACCAGGGTTAAGGCCTTGTGCCCTGCACTGTCTGCCTGGCTAGAGGTGTGTGTTCACGGGGGCCTATGGTGTACAGAAGCTCTAAGTAATGGCGGCCTATGAAGTAATGCACGTGTCAATTAAGGCGGCCTCTCACAAGCACGCTGCATCTCGCGGTACTCAGCACCTGGCTGTATGGACTAGCTGCCTCAATAGCGCTAGCCTACCCAGTCCCCAAGCCGCAGCACAAGCCAGCTCTATGTAACCGCCTGCCTCAAGGACTGTGGACCCCAACCCCCTGGCAGCCACAGTACAGGCGGCCTGCAGTGACCTGCCTGCCACAGCAAAGGCACCGGCCCCCATAGTGGCTGTCCCTCAGCCGTGGACACCTCCATAGGGAAGGTCTCTCTAATGGCGGCAAGTGGCGAAAAGCATGAGGCAATCTGGGCGGCCTCTCGCAAACACTCTCTGTCACACGGTACTCAGCACCTGGCTGTATGGACTGGCTGCCTCCATAATGGCGGTCTACACAGTGCCCAAGCCGCAATGCAAGGAGGTTCTGCATGGTGGCTGCTTCCCTGAGTTGGTCAATTAGCTTTGTGTAGTAGACTTCCTACAAGAGATGTGGCTCAGCCTCCCCAGTTACCTGAGGTGGGTATGGGTTGCACAGTCTTGCTGAAGTTAAGCTCAGGTTAATCGTTCTTAGCACTTGGAGGGGTTGACCTCCAGGCCAATTGTCTGTGAAGCTCAACTGTGCTCAGGTTGTATGGGCAGAGTCTCCGGGCCAAGTAGACAGTGTTAGCTCTGCCCTATGCAGCCCCAGAGACTCTGTGCCCGGGGCAATGGCTGCCAGCACCTCTGAGAGAGAGCCACTGCTAAGCTCCACCGGCTGCCGGGGAATTCAGACTCTCCCCAAATGAGTCTGCACACCCAACGTCTCATCCAGGGTCATAAAACAAAGCAGTCTGATGGTTTCCCGAATGAGAGCGCTGCGCTGTTCCCAAGTTCACTCAAAATCCGCACAAGCTTGCCTTCTTCACAAGCCGGCAGACCCCTGCAGCACCTGAGCTTCGGCGTGCCCTCCCACTGTCCAGTTTTTACCCCGTATGATAGTGGGTTCCCTTGACTTCGCCCAGAGCTGGAGAATCAGTCCAGTGGGACATCTTTATCTCCCCGTTCGAGAAAACTGGCCGGTTTTCAGCCGCCTGCCCTATCCACTGGCGCGCGCTCCAAACCTCTCTCCGCACGTCTTTTCTTTTTTCTTTTTTTTTTAAATATATTTTATTGATTTTTCACAGAGAGGAAGAGAGAGGGATAGAAAGTCAGAAACATCGATGAGAGAGAAACATCGATCAGCTGCCTCTTGCACACCCCCTGCTGGGGATGTACCCGCAGCCACAGTACATGCCCTTGACCGGAATCGAACCAAGGACCTTTCAGTCCGCAGGCCGACGCTCTATCCACTGAGCCAAACCGGCTTTGGCACTCCGCACGTCTTTTCAACGCTGTCCGCTGCTGCTCCTCCGAGTCACAGTGTCTTATCTTCACTTTTATTTGTGGAATATTCACTCGGCCAGCTTTCTGGTGATTCTGGAAGGTGTTTGTTCTTTCATTAAGTTGTAGTTTTAAAATTGATGTGTATGACGGCAAGATAGGGGTTTTACCTATGCCGCCATCTTGGTTGAGTTTAGGTTTGTGTTATGGTTTTGTTTAGAATTATGGCAAGAGTTAGGGTTAGGGCTAGGGCTAGTATTAGGGGTAAGGTTAGGGTTAGTGTTAGTGTTAGTGTTAGGGTTAAGGTCAGTTAGGCTAATGTTTGAGGTTAGTGTTAGGGCTAATTTTAGGGTTAGATTTAGGGTTTGGGTTAGGGTTAGTTCTAGGGTTAGTTCTACGGTTAGTTAAGGTTTGGGTTACTGTTAGGGCTAAGGTTAAATTTAATGTTGGGGTTAGGGTTAACGTTAGGGTTAGGGTGTGGGTTTGGGCTAGTTTTATGTTTAGGATTTGGTTTAGGGTTGGGGTTAAAATTAGGGATAGGGCTATGGTAAGAGTTAGGGTTAGGTTTAAGGTTAGGGCTAGGATCAAGGCTAGGGCTATGGTAAGAGTTAGGGTTAGGGTTAGGATTAGGGTTAGTCCTAAGGTTACGGTTAGGGCTAGGGTTAGGGTAAGATTTAGGTTTAGGATTAGGGTTAAGTTAAAGTTAGGGTTAGTGATGCAGCAGGATTAGGGCTATGGTTAGTGTTAGGGTTTTGGTTTAGGTTAGTGTTAGGGCTAGGGTTAGTTTATGGTTAGGGTTAGTTTTTGTTTAGGGCTAGTCTTAGGATTAGACCTATGTTTAAGTTTAGGGTTAGGGCTGGGCTTTAGGATTGAGGTTAGGTTTACGGTTATGGTTAGGGATAGGAATAGGGCTAATGTTAGGGATATGGCTAGGCCTAGGGTTAGAGTTAGGGTTTGGGGTTGACTTAGGGTTAGGTTGAGGCTAAGGTAATAATTTGTGTTAGGTTTAAGGCTTGGTTTAGAGCTAGGGCTATGGTTCGGGTTAGTATTAGGGTTAGTGTTAGGATTCAAGTTAGAATTAGAGTTGTGGTATGGTAAGAGCTAGAGTTAGGTTTAGGGTAAGGGCTATGGTTATGGTTAGGGTAAGGATAGGTCTAGCGATATAGTTAGGGTTAGGTTAGGGTTAGGGTAAAGGTTAGGGTTTAGTTATGGTTTGGTTTATGGTTAGGACAAGATTAAAGGGTTATGGTTATGGTTATGGTTATGGTTATGGTTATGGTTATGGTTATGGTTATGGTTATGATTATGGTTATGGTTAAAGTTAGAGTTACAGCTCTGGTTATAGTTAGGGTTATGATTAATATTAGGATTAGAATAAAGGTTATGGTTAGGTTTGGGGTTAGGGTTAGGGTTAGGGTTTGTGTTAGCTTTAGGGTTGGGGCTGAGATTAGATTTAGTGCTAGGGTTAGAGTTACGGTTAGGGTTAAGGTTAGCATTTGGTTATGGTTAGGGTCAGGACTAGGGTAATGGTTAGGGTTAGGGTAAGGGTTAGGGATAGAGTTAGGGTTATGGTGAAGGTTAGGGCTAAGCTTTCAGTTAGGATTAGGATTAGGGTTTGTGCTAGGGCTACGATTAGGGTAAGGATTGAGGTTAGGTTTAGTGTTATGGTTAGGTTTAGGGTTATGGCAATATTTAGGGTTAGGGTTAGGGCTTAGTTAGGGTTAGGTTTAGTGTTAGGATTAGGGTTAGAGTTTGAGTTAGGGCTAGGGTTAAGGTTAGGGTTAGGGTTAGGGCTTAAGTAAGGATTAGGGTTAGGGTTAGGTTTGAGGTTAGGTTTATTGTTTTGATTTGATTTATGGTTATGGCAATAGTTAGGGTTATGGTTAGGGCTAGGGGTACGGTTAGGGTAGGATTAGGGTTTATGTTAGAGTTAAGGTTAGGTTTGGGGCTACTGTAAGTGTTAGTGTTAGGGTTAGGCTTATGCTAGGATTATGGCTAGACCTAGGGTTTGGGTTAGGGTTATGATTAGTGTTATGGTAGGGTTAGAGCTTGGGTTAGGGTTAGTGTAAGGGCAAGATTTATGGCTATGGCTAGGGTTAAGGTTTAGGTTAGAGTCAGGCTTTGGGTTCAGGTTATAGTTAGGTTAGTGTTAAGGCTAGGGCTAGGGTTAGGGTTAAATTTAGGGTTAGTGTTAGGATTCATATTAGGGTTAGGGCTAGAGTTAATCTTAAGGTTAGAGTTAGGTCTAGGGTTAGTGTTAGGGTCAGGGCCAGCATTTGGGTTAGGGTTATTGTTAGGGTTAGGATTAGTCTTAAGTTTATTGTTAGGTTTAGGTCTAGGGTTAGGGTTAGGATTAGGGTTAGGTTTAGGGTTAGGCATAGGGTTAGTTTTAGGGTTAAGGTTAGGGTTAGGGCTTCAGTTAGGCTTATGTTTAGGGTTAGGATTATGGCCAAAGTTAGAGTTAAAGTTAGGGCTAGTGTTATGTTAAATTTAGGGTTACAGTTACGGGTACGGTGATGGTTAGAGTTAGGTCTAGCTTTAGAGTTAGCATAGGATTAGGGTGAGGGTAAAGGTAAGGTTAGATTACAGGTTTAGGCTAGGACTACGGTTAGTTTTAGAGTTAGGGATAGGGTTTGGGCTACGGTTAAACTGACGGTTATGGTTATGGTTATGGTTAGGGTTAGGGTTCAAGTTAGGGTTAGGGTTAGTGTTTGGTTTAGGATTATGGCAAGAGTTAGGGTTAGCTTTAGGACAAGGGCTAGGGCTAGGGCTAGGGCTAGGGTAAGGATAGGATTAGGGCTATGTTTAGGTTTAGGGTTCAGTTCAGGGGTAAGGTAAGTGTTACGGTTAGGTTTAGGTTTAGGGCTAGGGTTAGGTCTAGATCTAGAGTTAGGATTAGTGTTGGGGTTAAGGTGAGTATTAGGGTTAGTGTTAGCATTAGAATTATGAAAGAATTAGAGCTTGGGTAGGGGTTAGTGTAAGTCCTATACCTATGGCTATGGATAGGATTAGGGCTAGGGTTAGGGTTATGCTTAGGGATTTGAGTAGGGTTAGACTAGGGCTAGTGCTAGGACTAGGGTCAGGGTTAGGGTAAGGGCTGTTGTTAGAGCTATGACTAGGATCAGAGTTATGTTAAGGTTAGTGTTAGTGTTAGGATTAGATTTATGATAGGGTTAGAGCTGGGTTAGGGTTAGAGTGAGAGTTAGGCTTAGGGTTAGGTTTGGGGCTACAGTAAGAGTGTTAGGAGGAACCAAGATGGTGGCATAGGTAAAATGCCTATCTTGCCGTCATACACAGCAATTTTAAAACTACAACATAACGAAAGAACAAACACCGTCCAGAATCACCAGAAAGCTGGCCGAGTGAAAATTCCACAAATAAAAGTGAAGATAAGACACTGTGACTCGGAGAAGCAGCAGCGGACAGCGTTGAAGATTCGCCCGGAGAGTGGTTTGGAGTGCACGCCAGTGGATAGGGTGGGTGGCTGAAAACCGGCCAGTTTTCTCAAACGGGGGAGATAAAGACGTGCCACTGGACTGATTCTCCAGCTCTGGGTGAAGTCCAGGGAACCCACTATCACACGGGGTAAAAACTGGACAGTGGGAGAGCACGCTGAAGCACAGGTGCTGCAGGTGTCTGCCGGCTTGTGGAGAAGGCAAGCTTGCGCGTGAACTTGGGAACAGCGCAGCTGCCTGACCTAGTAGAGAGCGCTCGCAACTTGCTCTCTCATTTGGGAAACCATCAGACTGCTTTGTTTTACGACCCAGGGTGAGACGTTGGGTGTGCAGACTCATTTGGGGATAGTCTGAATTCCCCGGCAGCTGGTGGAGCTCCACAGCAGCTCTCTCTCAGAGGTGCAGGCGGCCATTGCCCCCAGCACGGAGTCCCTGGGGCCACATAGGGTGGAACTAACGTTGTCTTCTTGACCCCGAGACTCCGCCCATCCAACCTGAGCATAGCTGAGCTTCACGGACAATTGGCCTGGAGGTCAACCCTCCAAGTGCTAACAACGATTAACCTGAGCTTAACTTCAGCAAGACTGTACAACCCATACCCACCTCAGGTAACTGGGGAGGCTGAGCCACTGCCCCTAGTAGGACATCTACCACAAAAAGCTAATTGACCAACTCAGGGAAGCAGCCACCGTGCAGAGACATGGAAAGAAATCAGATGTGAAAGAAATGGAGGGAAAAAACGACTGGACATGGAATTCAAAACCACGGTTATAGGGCTTCTCAAGAGGCTCCTACAAAAGGTGGAGACCTATAAGGAAATAAGCAAGACCAACAAGGAAATGAATGAGTCCTACAAGGAAATGAACGAGACCCTCAAAGATATGAACAAGACCTGCAAGAAAATGATCAAGACCAAAGTGGAAATGATGAGTCCTACAAGGAAATGAATGAGACCCTCAAGGATATGAAGGAGACTCTCAAGGATATGAAAAAGGACCAACCAGAAATTAAGCATACACTGACTGAAATAAAGAATATTATACAAAGACCTAAAAGTGCTCTGGAATACCCCAAGAACCAAGTTAAAGATTTGAAATACAAAGAGGTAAAATCCACTCAGCTGAAAAAGCAAGAAACCAAAAGAATCCAAAAAATTGAAGATAGTGTAAGGGGCCTCTGGGACAATCTCAAGCATACCAACATCCGAATTATAGGGGTGCCAGAAAAAGAGAGAGAGCAAGACAATGAAAACCTATTTGAAGAAATAGTCACCAAAAACTTCCCACACCTGGTGAAAGAAATTGACTTAGGAGTCCAAGAAGTGCACCGAACCCCAATATATAGGAACCCTAAGAGGACCACACCAAGGCACATCATAATTAAAATGCCAAGAGCAAAAGACAAAGAGAGAATATTAAAAGCAGCAAGAGAAAAACAGTTAGTTACCTATAAGGGCGCACCCATACGATTGTCAGCAGATTTCTCAACAGAAACAATGCAGGCCAGACGGGAGTGGCAAGAAATATTCAAAGTGATGAATAGCAAGAATCTAGAACCAAGATTACTCTATCCAGCAAAGCTATCATTCAGAATTGAAGGTCAGATAAAGTACTTCGCAGATAAGAAAAAGCTAAAGGACTTCATCACCACCAAACTAATATGAAATGCTGAAAGATATTCTTTGAGAAAGAAGAAAAAGATAAAAGTGTAAATTATGAACAACAAATACACATCTATCAACAAATGAATCTAAAAATCAAGTGAATTAATAAGCTGATGAACAGGATAAACTGGTGAATGTAACAGAATCATGGACATAGAGAGGGAATGGACTGACAATTCTTGGGGAGAAAGGGGGTGTGGGAAGTGTAGCAAGAGACTGGACAAAAATTATGCAACTGTGGGAGAGGACAGTGGAGGGGGATGAGGGCGGAGGGTGGGGTGGGTACCAGATGGAGGGGAGCTATAGGGGGGGAAAGGGAACAATGTATTTAATAAAATGAACAATAAAGATTAAAAAAGAGTTAGTGTTAGGGCTAGGGTTAGGGCTAGAGCTAGGGGTAGGTTTAGTGTTAGGTTTAGTGTTAGGGTTAGAGTTATGGTAGGATTACAGCTTGGGTTAGGGTTTAAGGGCTATGGTTATAGCTATTGCTAGGGTTAAGGCTAGGTTAGGGTGAGGCTTTGGGTTAGGGTTATAGTTAGGCTATGGCTAAGGCTAGGGCTAGAGTCAAAGTTAGGTTTATGGCTTTTGTGTAGGGCTAGGGCTAGGGTTTGGTTTAATATTAATATTAGTGTTATGATTAGAGTTATGGTAGGGTTAGAGCCAAGATTAGGGTTAGAGTAAGGGCTAGGGTTATGGTTAGGGTTATGGTTAGTGCTAGGGTTAAGGTTAGGGTTAAGGTTAGGGCTAGGGCTAGAGCCAGGGTAGGATTAAATTAGATTTAGGTTAATGTTAGGGTTTGGGCTAGGGTTGAGGTTATAGTTATGGTTAGGACTTGGTTTAGGGTTAGGGTTAGGGCAAGGTGAGGGTTAGGTTTAGGGTTAGGGTTAGGGTTAGGGTTAGGGTTAGGGTTAGGGTTAGGATTACTGTTAGGGTTCATATTAGGTTTAGGGCTAGAGTTAGGCTTAAGGTTATGGTTAGGTCTAGGGTTAGGGTTATGGTTAGGCCAGGGTTAGGTTTAGGGTTATTGTTAGGGTTCGGGTTAGTGTTAAGTTTATGGTTAGAGCTAGGTATAGGGTTAGGATTAGGGTTAGGTTTAGAGTTAGGGCTAGGGTTAGTGTTAGTGTTAAGGTTAGGGATAGGACTAAGATTAGGCTTACGTTTATGTTTTAGGTTAGGGCCAGGGCTAGGGTTAGGGTTAGGGTTACAAATAGGGTTAGAGTTAGGTCAGAGTTAGGGTTAGCATTAAGATTAGGGTGATGGTTAGGGTAAGGTTAGAGTAAGGGTTTATGCTAGGGCTACGGTTAGTTTAAGAGTTAGGTTTAGGGTTTGGGCTACAGTTAAAGTGACAGTTGTGGTTATTGTTAGGGTAAGGGTTAGGATTAAGGCTATGGTTAGGATTAGAATTAGGGTTAGGGATAGTTCTTAGATTAGTTCTCAGGCCAGGGTTAGGGTTAGTGTTAGGGTTGGAGCTAGGATTAGGGTTAATGTTAGGTTTAGGGCCATGGTTAGGGTGAGGGCTAGGATTAGGGTGAGGGTTAAGGTTAGGATTAGGTTTAGGGCTAGAGTTAGGTTTAGGTTTAGGGTTAGGATTAAGATTAGGGTGATGGTTAGGACTAGTTTTAGGGTTAAGATTAGGGTTAGGACTATGTTAAGAGTTAGGGTTAAGGTTAGGTTTAGGGCTAGGATTATGTCTAGGGCTATGGTAAGAGTTAGTGTTATGGTTAGGGATAGGGCTACAATTACTGATAGAATTACAGTTAGGTTTAGGGCTAAGGCTAGGTATAGGGTTAGGGCTAAGGTTTAGGTTGGGGTTAATGTCAGTGTTAGGTTTAGTAACCCAGTGTTAGGGTTAGGACTAGGCCTAGATGTAGGGTTAGCATTAAGGCTAGGATTAATGTTAGGTGTAGTGTTAGTGTTAGGGTTAGGGTTTAGGTTAGGGTTAGGTTTAGGGCTAGGGTTAGGGTTAGATTTCGGTTTAGGAGTAGGGTTGGGGTTAAAGTTAAGGTTAGGGTTACGGTTATTGTTAGGATTAGGGTTAGGGCTAGAGTTAGGGTTAGGGTTAGGGTTAGGGTTTGGGTTAGGGTTAGCTTTAGTGCTAGGGTTAGGTTAAGGTTAGGGTTATGTTAGGTTTAGGGCTATCATTAGGGTTAGGGCAGGGTTACATTAGGGTTAAGGTTATTTTAGGTTTAGGGCTTGGCTAAGGTTTAGGGTTAGGGTTAGGTTTAAAGTTAAGGTTAGTGTTAGGGTTAGTGTTAGGGTTAGGGTTGGGGCTAGAGTTAGCTTTAGGGTAAGGGCTAGGCTTATGGTTATGGTTAAAGATAAGGCTAGGGTTATAGTTAGGGTTAGGTTTAGGGTAAACTTTAGGGTTAAATTAAAAGCTTGGGTTAGGGTTAGGTTTAGAATTAGGTTTAGAGTTTAAGTTATAGTTAAGGCTAGGGTTATGGTTATGGTTAGGGCTAGGGTTTAGGTTGTGTTTAGGGTTAAGATTAGAGCTATTGGTAGGTTTAGTGCTAGAGTTAGGGTTAGGGTTAGGGTTAGTGTTAGGGTTTGTTTAGGGCTAGGGCTAGGGTTAGGATGAGGTTTAGCAATCACATTAGGGTTAGTTTTTTAGTTTGAGTTAGGTTAAGGCTTAGGGTTAGGGCTAGGGATAGTGTTAGGATTAGGATTAGGGTTAGTGCTAGAGTTAGGGTTAGAGATAGGTTTATGATTAGGGTTTAGGTTAGGTTTAGTGTTATGATTTGGCTTAAGATTTTTGGCAAGAGTTAGGGTTAGTGTTATGGCTAGGATTAGGGTTAGGTTCAGGGTTAGTGTTAGGGTTAATATGAGGGTTCTGGCTATGGTTAGGGTTAGGGTTAGGGCTAGGGTTAGGATTAGGATTCGTGTTTGGGTTAGGGTTAATATTAGGGTTTGTGTTAGCGCTAGGTTTAGCTTTTGCCTTAGGGTTAGGGTTAATATTTATGTTAGGGCTAGGGTTAAAATTAGAGTTAGAGTTACGGTAACATTAGGGCTAAGGATAGGGTTAGGTTTAGGATTAGGATTAGAGTTAGTGTTAGTGCTAGAATTACTGTTAAGATTAGGGCTAGGGTTAAGGTTAGGGTTAGTGTTTTGGTTAGGGTTAGATTTAGCATAAGGTTAGGGTTGGCCTTTGAGTTACGGCTAGGGTTAGGTTTCAGTTTTCGTTTAGGGTTAGGGTTAGGGATAACTTTAGGGTTAGGGTTAGTGCTAGGGTTAAGGTTCAGGTTAGGTTTAGTGTTATTGTTTGGTTTAGGGTAATGGCAAGAGTTATGATTAGGATTAGGACTAGGGGTAGGGTTAGGTTTAGAGTTAATGGGTTAGAGTTTGAGTTAGGACTAGGGTTAAAGTTAGGGTTAGGGTTAGAGTTAGGGCTAGGGCTAGGGTTAGGGTTAAGTTTAGTGTTAGTGCTAGAATTATGGTTCAGACTAGGGTTATGGTTTGGGCTAGGGTTAGGTTTAGCACTAGGGCTAGGCTTAGGGTTAGTGTTCAGGTTAGGGTTAGGTTTAACATTAGGGTTAGGTTTAGGGTTTGAGTTAGGGCTAGGGTTATTTTTAGGTTTTAGATTTGGGTATGGTTAGGATTAGGGTTAGTGATTAGGTTAGGGTTAGGGTTAGTCCTAGGGTTAGGGTTAAGGTTAGGGTTGAGTTTGGGTTTAGTGTTATTGTTTGGTTTAGGGACATGGCAAGAGTTATTATTAGAGTTAGGGCTAGGGGTAGATTTAGGTTTAGATTTAGGGTTAGGTTTAGTATTTGAGTTAGGGTTAGGGTTAAGGTTTGGGTTAGTGTTAACGTTAGGGTTAGGGTTAGGGTTAGGGGTAGGGATAAGGTTAGTTTAGGGTTAGGATTAGGGTTCCTGCTAGGGTTAGTGTAGGGTTAGGATTAGGGTTGAGGTTAGGTTTAGTATTATGGTTTGCTTTAAGATTATGGCAAGTGTTAGGGTTCAAACTAGAATTTGGGTAAGGGTTAGGGTTAGGGTTAAGGTTAGGGTTAGGGCTAGGCTTATGCTTAAGGATAGGGTTATGGCTAGGTTTAGGGGCTGGGTTAGGGTTAGTCGTAAGTCTAGGTTTAGGGTTAGGATTGGATTTAGGGCTCGGGCTAGGGTTAGGATTAGGGTTAAGGTTAGGCTTATTGTTAGTGTTGGGTTAGGGTTAGTGCTAGGGTTAGGTTTAAGATTAGGTTTAGAGTTTAAGTTTGGTTTAAGATTATGGCAAGTGTTAGGGTTCAGACTAGAATTAGGGTAAGGGTTAGGGTTAGGGTTAGGGCTAGGCTTATGCTTAAGGATAGGGTTAGGGTTAGATTTAGGGTCAGGGTTAGCGTTAGTGGTAGGTCTAGGTTTAGGGTTAGGATTAGGCTTAGGGCTTGGGTTAGGGTTAGGATTAGGGTTAAGGTTAGGCTTATTGTTAGTGCTGGGTTAGGGTTACTGCTAGGGTTAGCTTTAGGGTTAGGGTTGAGGTCAGGTTTAGTTTTATGGATTGGTTTAGGGATATGGCAAGAGTTAGGATTAGGGTTAGGCTAGGGCTCGTGTTAGGTTTAGTGTTAGTGTTAGGGTTATGTTTGAGTTAGGGCTAGGGTTAAGGTTAGGTTTAGGGCTAGGGCTAGGGTTAGGATTAGGGCCAGGGTTAGGGTTAAGGTTAGGGTTATGGTTAGGGTTATTGTTAGTATTAGGGCTCTGGTTAGGGTTAGGGTTATGTTTAGGGTTAAAGTTAGGGTTAGAGTTAGTGCTAGGTTTAGGTTTAAGTTGAGGTAAGCTTTAGTGTTATGGTTTGGTTTAGAGATATGGCAAGAGTTAGGATTAGGATTAGGGCTAGTTTTACTGTTCGGTTAGGGGTAGGGTTAGGGTTAGGGTTAGGGTTAGGGTTAGGGCTAGCTTTAGGGATGCGGTTAGGGTTAGGGTAAAGGCAAGGGTTTGGGTTAGGGTTCGTTTTAGGGTTATGGCAAGGTTTAGAGTTAGTGTTAGTGTTAGGGCTAGGGTTATGATTCAGACTATGGTTAGGGTTTGGGCCCAGGCTAGCGTTAGGTTTTGGGCTAGGGCTATGGTTATGGTTAGTTTTAGGGTTAGGGCTAAGTTTACTGTTAAAATTAGGGTTGGGTTTATGGCTAAGGCTAGGAATAGGTTTAGGGCTAGGGTTAGGGTTATTGTTATTATTAGTGTTATGGTTAAGAATAGGATTGAGGTTAGGGTTAGGGCTATAGTTAAAGGTTAAAGCTAGGGTTAATGTTAGGTTTAATGTTAGTGTTAGGGTTAGGGTTAAGGTTAGGGTTGGGTTTAGGGCTCGGTTTAGGGTTAGTTTTCGGTTTAGGTTTAGGGTTAAATTAAGGTTGGGATTAGGGTTAGCGCTAGGGTTAGGTTTAGGGTTTGGGTTAAGGTTATGGTTAGGGCTATGGTTAGGTTAGGGTTAGGGTTAGTTTAGGTTTAGGGGTAGGCATAGGGTTAGGGTTAAGTTTAGGGTTAGGGGTAGGGTTAGGGTTAGGGTTAGGGTTGGGATAGTTTGAGGTTACGTTTAGGGTTAGGGTATAGGAATAGGGCTAATGTTAAGATAGGGCTAGGCCTAGTTTTAGGGTTAGGGTTTAAGGATAGGGTTAGGGTTAGGTTGAGGGCTAGGATAATATTTTGAGTTAGGGTTAGGGCTAGGCTTAAGTCTAGGTCTATATTTAGGTTTAGGGTTAGGGTTAGTGTTAGGGTCAGTGTTAGGATTAGAGTTATGGTATGGTAAGAGCTAGAGTTAGGGTTATGGTAACAGCTAGGCTTATGATTAGGTTTAAGGATAGGGCTAGGGTTTTAGTTAGGGTTAGGTTTAAGTTTAGGGTTAGGGAGAGCCCAGAAAAATGGCGGCGGAACAGAGGGATTCGATCTGAATCTGCTCACAGGGCAGAGGGAGGGAGCAGCTGAGAGTGGCGCAGGGAGCATTTGTCCGCGACTAGGGGGACAGCTGTGCTCCAGGAGAAGATAGAGGACTGCTGGGCTGGCCTCCCTAGCCTGAGCGGCCCCAGTACTGCGGGTTCTCTCCCTGAGCCAACTGCGCGAGGAGGCGCTCGGAGGCGGATCACGACATCTTGAACAAGAGGAGCTGGAAAACATACAGCTGTCGTACGCAGGTACCGGCTGCACCACTGGGGCCCCCGGAGCACCTGCGCCCAGGTGGCGCGGAGGCTCACAGAGCCCAGGGAGCGCTAAACTCCAGCTCGGAAAGGTCAGATTTCCCTGGGGGTACTTTGGGCACGAAACTGAGGGGGCTGGCAGTCTGGGAGATCTGCACCTTGGAACTCAAAACCTGGAGATCTGCACCTGAAATAGAATCTGTGGCTGTTGAAGCTGGGGAACGTGGGAGAGGGCCCTTGGAGCTGGTGGCAGAGTTGATCCCTGGAGCGCAATCGGTTTGGACCTGACAGAGGGGGGAAGCCCGAAAGATTTTGGGAGGGTTCTGGCTGCTAAAACAGCAGTCACCATTAGAGAGGCAGTATTGTTTAGTTCAGGATAAAGAGGACCAATAGACCCAGAAGTCAATCTAGAAACACTGCCACCCAGGGGCCAAATCACAAATTGACTCTTATGTGACAGGGAATTGATTATGTTTTCTCTTCGACCTTGGGAATACAGTCTATTTTCATCTACACTTTAGTATCTTTTACTCTACCTCAACTTCACCTTTATACCACCACTCTCTGGCTAACCTTTCCCTATTTAGTGCCTTGTTTCCCTTACACTTTTCCCGCTTTAGATTTACCTAATTCTTTCCCCTTACCCCCTGTTAAAATTTCACCCCACTGATATATCTAATCTCTAACCACCTAATCCAAGTGCATATATACCTCTAACTTCTCTGACTTCACTATCTTAAAGTGTTTTTAGCCCTGTCCTGTTGTTGTTGTTTACTTGACTGTTGATTATATTGATTTTTTAAGCAGGTTGATGAGATTGATTTGCTTATTCTGTTATTTTGGTTTGTCTTGTAGGGGGGGTTATTTTTATTTTTGGTGTTGTTTTTTGTTTTGTTGTCCTCATATGCATTGTTTTTGAGATAGATTTTTGCTTCTGTGTTCCCTCACCTCTCTTGATATTAGTAGTTGTATGTAATTTGTATCAATCTCCAAGTACTTGTTGCAGGTTTGGTTCGGATTAAGGGCTGTCCTATAGGAGTTTTCACCCCACATTTATAATTTACTCCTTTTATTTCTTTTTTTTTCTTCTCCCCATTTTCCCATTATCATTTTGGCATTCCTGTCTTTCTTTTTTGTGAGTGTATGTGTGTGTGGGGGGGGTCTCTTTCTTTTTTGTGTGAGTGTCTGTGTGGGTCTGGGGGAGGTTCTCTTTCTTTTTTCCCACCTATCACCGAATTTGCCTTTCTCTGGCGGTCACCTTTATTTGGAATTACAATTACTTTGACTACATTCCGGTTCAGTGCCTGGTGCATTGCACCTGGTTGTGTTGTATTTTGTGCCTTTAAATCAACGCAGGAGAGTGAGAACTACATAACCACATACACAGAGAAGAGAGACCATGGGAAGACAAAGAAATAGCCCACATATGAAAGAAAAGCAAGGCTCAGCAGAAAAGGAGGTAAACAAAATGGAAGTTAACAACCTGTCAGAGAAAGAATTCAGAGAAATGGTCATAAGGTGGCTGAAAAGAATGGAAGACAAATTTGATAATATGAGTAAGAACCAAGAGGAAATGAGGAAGACCCAGGAAGAAATGATGAAGAGCCATGAAGAAATGAAAAGTGACATTGCTGAAGTAAAGAACTCAATAGAAAGTATTAAGAGTAGACTAGAAGAAGCAGAGGATCGCATCAGTGAGCTAGAAGACCAGGTAGGAAAAAATAACCAAGTAGAGCAGCTACTAGAAAAAAAAATTAAAAAGCAGGAGGAGAGCCTAAGAGAACTTTGGGACAACATGAAACAAAACAACATCCGTATAATTGGGCTTCCAGAAGGACAGGAAACTGAGCAAGGAATAGAAAACCTGTTGGAAGAAATAATGACAGAAAACTTTCCTGGTATAGGAAAGGAAAAACCCACACAAATCCAAGAAGCTCACAGAGTCCCAAGCAAAATACACCCGAAAAGAGCTACGCCAAGGCACATTATAATTAAATTGGCAAACACCAATGACAAAGTAAGAATCTTAAAAGCTGCCAGAGAGAGACAAAAAGTCACCTACAAAGGAACACCCATCAGACTAACAAGTGATCTCTCAACAGAAACCTATCAGGCCAGAAGGCAGTGGAATGAAATCTACAAAGTCATGCAAAAGAAGGGTCTCAATCCTAGAATACTGTACCCAGCAAGGCTCTCAATCAAAATTGAAGGTCAAATCAGGAGCTTCACAGATAAAAAAGGACTAAGGGAATTCGTCACCACCAAACCAGCAATGCAAGAAATGCTAAAGGATCTGCTGTAAAAAGAAATAGGAAGCGAAGAAGGAACACAGGGGTAAAGAACAAAAATGGCAACATATAAGCACCAATCAATAATAACTTTAAATGTAAACGGTTTAAATGCTCCAATCAAAAGACATAGGGTAATAGACTGGATAAGAAAACACAACCCATGTATCTGCTGTCTACAAGAAACCCACCTCCGAAAAAAAGACGCACACAGACTGAGGATGAAAGGTTGGAAAAAAGTTATTCAGGCGAATGGAAATGAAAAAAAAGCTGGGGTAGCCATACTTATATCTGACAAATTAGATCTCAAAGTGAAGGACATAACAAGAGATAAAGAAGGCCACTTCATAATACTAAAGGGAGCAATTCAACAAGAAGAAATAACTCTTGTAAACATATACGCACCCAATACAGGAGCACCCAAATATATACAAAAACTCCTAGAGGACATCAAGGGAGAGATAGACAGCAATACAATCATAGTAGGAGACTTTAATACCCCATTATCACCATTGGACAGATCCTCTAAACAAAAAATCAGTAAAGAAACATCAATTCTCAATGACTCACTGGACCAGATGGAATTAATTGACATCTTCAGATCATTTCACCCCAAAGCCACAGAATATACATTCTTTTCAAGTGCCCATGGGTCATTCTCAAAGATAGACCATGTATTAGGTCATAGGCAAAGTCTCTCCAAATTCAAGAAGATAGAAATCATATCAAGTATATTCTCAGATCACAGTGGCATAAAGCTGGAAATCAACTACAATAGAAACAATCCAAAGAAATCGAACACATGGAGACTAAACAGCATGCTATTAAACTATGACTGGGTTACTAGAGAGATTAAGGAAGAGATAGAAAACATCATGGAAACAAATGACAATGATAGCACAACAATCCAAAATCTATGGGACACAGTGAAAGCAGTTCTGAGAGGGAAGTTCATAGCTCTACAATCCTACTGCAAAAAACTAGGAACAGTGGCAATAAATTATCTAACCCAACAACTCAAAGAGTTAGAAAGAAAGCAACAAGAAAAGCCCAGTGTAAGCAGAAGGAAGGAAATAGTAAAGATCAGAGCAGAAATAAATGACATAGAGACCAAAGAAACAATACAGAAAATCAACGAAACCAAGAGCTGGTTCTTTGAAAGGATAAACAAGATTGATGAACCTCTAGCCAGACTCACCAAGAAGCAAAGAGAGAGGACCCTAATAAATAAAATCAGAAATGAAAGAGGTGAAATAACAACAGACCCCATTGAAATACAAAGGATTGTTAAAAAATACTATGAACAACTCTACTCCAACAAACTGGACAACCTGGAGGAAATGGATATGTTTCTAGAAAAATATAACCTCCCAAAACTCAATCAAGAAGAATCTAAACAACTCAATAGACCAATAACTGTGGAAGAAATTGAAGCAGTCATCATAAAGCTTCCAGCAAACAAAAGCCCAGGGCCAGATGGCTTCACAGGGGAGTTTTACCAAACATTCAAGGAAGAACTAAAACCTATACTCCTCAGACTATTCCAGAAAATTCAAGAGGATGGAACACTTCCAAACTCCTTCTATGAAGCTAGCATCACCCTAATAACAAAACCAGATAAAGACGACACAATGAAAGAGAATTACAGGCCAATATCCCTCATGAATATGGATGCCAAAATCCTCAATAAAATTCTAGCAAATCGGATCCAACAGTACATCAGAAAGATCATACACCACGACCAAGTAGGATTTATCCCAGGAATGCAAGGATGGTACAATATCCGCAAATCAATAAATGTGATACATCACATAAACAAATTGAGAGATAAAAATCACATAGTCATATCAATTGATGCAGAAAAAGCATTTGACAAAATCCAACATCCTTTCTTAATAAAAACTCTCAACAAGGTAGGAATAGAAGGATCATACCTCAACATAATAAAAGCCATATATGATAAACCCACAGCATACATCATACTCAATGGGCAAAAACTACAACCATTTCCCCTAAGAACAGGAACAAGACAGGGTTGCCCACTTTCACCACTCCTGTTCAACATAGTACTGGAAGTATTAGCCATTGCAATTAGACAAGAAGAAGAAATAAAAGGCATCCAAATTGGAAAAGAAGAAGTTAAGCTATCCTTATTTGCAGATGACATGATATTGTACATAAAAAACCCGAAAGACTCCATAAAAAAGTTAGTAGACTTAATAAATGAGTTCAGCAATGTAGCAGGCTACAAAATTAATGCCAAGAAATCTATGGCATTTCTATACACTAATAGTGAACTTACAGAAAGAGAGACTAAAAAAGCAATCCCATTTACCATCACACAAAAAAAATTAAGATACCTAGGAATAAACTTAACTAAGGAGGTAAAAGATCTATTTGTGGAAAACTACAGGACACTGAAAAAAGAGATAGAGGAAGATGTAAACAGGTGGAAGAACATTCCATGTTCATGGATTGGGAGAATCAACATCATCAAAATGTCCATACTACCCAAAGCAATCTATAAATTTAATGCACTCCCCATTAAAATACCAATGGCATATTTCACAGACCTAGAAAGAACTCTCCAAAAATTCATCTGGAACAAAAAAAGGCCCCGAATAGCCACAGCAATCCTGAGAAAGAAGCACAAAGTCGGTGGGATCTCCATACCAGATTTCAAGCTGTATTACAAGGCTACTGTTCTTAAAACAGCCTGGTACTGGCACAAGAACAGACATATAGATCAATGGAATAGAATAGAGAATCCGGATATCAACCCAATCCACTATGCTCAATTAATATTTGACAAAGGAGGCAGGAACATAAAATGGAGTCAAGACAGTCTCTTCAATAAATGGTGTTGGGAAAATTGGACAGATACATGCAAAAAAATGAAACTAGAGCACCAACTTACACCATACACAAAAATAAACTCAAAATGGATAAAGGACTTAAACGTAAGACAGGAAACCATAAAAATATTAGAGGAATCTACAGGAAGAAAAATCTCAGACATATGCCAAAAGAACTTCTTTGATGATACCGCTCCGAGGGCAATGGAAGCTAAAGAGAAAATAAACAAATGGGACTACATCAAAATCAAAAGCTTTTGCACAGCTAAAGAAACCATCAACAAAACAACAAGAAAACCCACTGTATGGGAGAACATATTTGCAAATGTTATTAGTGATAAAGGTTTAATCTCAAGCATCTACAGGCAACTCACCCAACTCAATAAAAGGAGGACAAATGATCCAATAAAAAAATGGGCAACAGACCTAAATAGAATCTTCACGAAAGAAGACAAAAGGAAGGCCCAGAGACACATGAAAACTTGCTCAAAGTCACTAATTATCCGAGAGATGCAAATCAAAACGACTATGCGGTACCATCTCACACCTATCAGAATGGCTTACATCAACAAATCAACAAACGACAAGTGCTGGCGAGGATGTGGAGAAAAGGGAACCCTCCTGCACTGCTGGTGGGATTGTAGACTGGTGCAGCCACTGTGGAAAACAGTATGGAGATTCCTCAAAAAACTGAAAATCGAACTGCCTTTTGACCCAGCTATCCCACTTTTAGGAATATACCCCAAGAAATTAGAAAGGCGAATTAGAAAGGATATATGTACCCCTATGTTCATAGCAGCACAATTTACCATAGCTAAGATTTGGAAACAGCCGAAGTGTCCATCAGCAGATGAGTGGATCAAAAAACTATGGTACATTTACACAATGGAATACTACGCCGCGGAAAAAAAGAAGGAGCTCCTACCATTTGTAACAACATGGATGGATTTGGAGAGCATTATGCTAAGTGAAATTAGCCAGGCAGAGAAAGACAAATATCACATGATCTCACTCATTTGATGAATACAATCAATGACATAGACTGATGAACAAGAATAGATCCAGAGACTGAGAAAAGTCCATCAGAATGTCAAACCTCAGGGTAAGTGGCAGGTGGTGTGAGTAAGTGGAAAAGTCAATATACTTGAACTCTTGAACTGAGGTAAGTGATTTGTGTTTTTACATCCCTGACAAAGTTTATATAAAATTATAAAAAAATGGCAGCTAGTCTGACATTGAATTGACATGGCCTAGGGCTTGTCATATCCTATGGAGACCAGTCCTTAGGCTAGGTCCTGCTTAACCTCCCATGACACCATAATACCCTTACATGATATTATTCTACAATGCCATTATAATATTTGATATTTGACAACAGCATATTATACAATTATCCCAAATAAACTTACAAACTAATTCTTTGAATGTTGGGCAGCAACTTAAAAAAGAATAGGAAAGAAATTAATCCCTTTCAGATGGAATTAAGGCACTGGGAAGGCATCTGAGCATTCTATATTGGCCCTTCTTGCCCTTTCTGCCAAGAGGGACCTTCTTGTTACTATCCAAATACACACAGCTGATGCCAGAGTTTTCAGTTCGAGCTGTGGCTGAAGCCTTTGGGCAGCTGGCACCATGGATCTGTATCTCGACCAATGGTGTGAGCTGGGCCCTCTCTGGAGAAGAAACCTGGGTCCCCCGAGATATGTGATCAGTACCGGGACCCCGCCAGCAGGCGAGGGGACCCCAAGGCAGGTACTGGACGTGGAGGCCACAGGGGGGCATAGACTACAAAGGAGACAGAACTGAACCTCACATCACCCTGTTTGGCCCCGGAGGATGGCTGGTTAGCCAGAGACGGGTAAGATTCCTCAGGGAAGGAACAACCTAAGACAGGCACAGTCGCAGAGGGGCCAACAGGAGAGAACTAAAAGGTCAACAGAGGTGGGGCACAGACCCTCATCCACAAACCTTGCAGGGGTTTGAATTCTCAACCCTCCTAAGAGAGGTCTCCTACCCCCACGGCTGCTTCGCCTCCCACACACAACTCATACGGGGACCCAGGCGGAAGACAGAGACTCGGCCAGCAATAGCTGCTCTATATCTAAATTCAGTCTATTACCAGGAATGCTCGGGACCTACTCAAAATTGCAAATATTCCTTTCCACTAGTATTCACAGGGTAAACTAAGATTTCTGCTTGAGTATTAAAATTGACAGGAAAATAGTAATCAAGTTTTCAGATTAATTTAAATTGGCCAAGTGAAATACGAGAATACTCAAGAAAATTATAGTGTACTGGACAAAAAGCTTTTCCTAAAACATTAACTGAAAAATCTATTAGTAGTTCATCTCTCTGTAAAATTGCCTAACATCCAAAGAACCTAAAGCAGTCACTTTGTGTGCAAAAATTAAAATTTAAAATTATCAAGACTGCAATAGAAAATTTCCAAAAGTCCCCATTAATCAAAAAAGGGGAGGGGACAGCGGGGTAATATCATGAAAGGGACAAAAAAAAATATCGAGTAAGTAAAATACATCTAGAAAATTCTTACTCCAGTAAAGTAAATTCCATTTGTAAAAACAATAGCAGGACACCCATGAAAAAACACACATGGTGTCAAAATAAGCCAAAGGAAAATCATTTAGGCAAAAATTAAAAAGAATCCCAAGTCTATTTTGCATAGAGGATCCCTTTGTTAACTTTTGGTCGAGAATGTGTTTGTGTGTTTTCAGAGAACAACTCCAAGACCATGTGGGTTCCTGCGACAGTGAGGAACTGATGGATCTGTTCCAGTCACGAGGACGGTCCAGAGATGGGGGACACTGACGACACCTTGCCATACTAGCAGTCAGCAGCTGTGCATGTCTGCAGGCAGCCCAGGACCAAACCAGAGAGGATGGATCATGCATTGACACGATATGTCCACCATCTGGATACCATTGCTGACTTATACACATAATGAATTATTTGACACTGAAACTGGGACTCAGAAAAGTTGGACATTGAAACCGAGACTGAAACACTTTTTGTTCTTATACATTTATTTCTAGTATGCAGAGGCAAGATATTTTTGAAGAAAAGAAACAGGGGAGAGTGATTGATATAGAGGCAGGATGGCCTTGAACAGGCTGTCAAGCTACAGGGGGAGGCTTGGGTGGATGGGAGGCAGATGCGGGGGGAGATCAACGGAAGGACTTGTATGCATGCATATGAACATAACCAATGAATGAAAGACACTGGGGCGGGGAGGGGGGAAGCTGGGGATATGTGCTGGGGGGTGTGGTAGGCTGGGGGGAGGATAAGGGGGAGGGGGAAAGGAAAACATGTACTACTATTATACTGCAAAAAATCAATAAAAAATAATTAAAAAAAAAAAAAAAAAGTTTAGGGTTAGGGAAAAGTTCAGGATTAAGTTTAAAACTAGGGTTAGGGTTAGGCTTAGGGTTTGGTTTAGTATTATTTTAGTGTTAGTATTAGAGTTATGGTAAGGTTAGAGCTTGGGTTAGTGTAAAAGCTAGGGTTATAGCTATTGTTAGGGTTGAAGCTAGGGATACGATGAGGCTTTGGGTTAAGGTTAGGGTTAGGCTGGGGCTAGGGTCAGGGTTAGGTTTAGGCCTCTTTTGTAGGCCTAGGTTAGGGTTTGTGTTAGGGTTAAGGTTATTGTTAGGATTAGAGTTATGCTACGGTTAGAATTAGGGTTAGGGTAAGGTTAGGGTTATTGCTAGGCCTAGGGTTAGGGCTAGGGTTAGGATTAGGGTTTGGGTTAGGGGTAGGGCTGGGCCTAGTCCTATGGATAGGGATACAGTTAAGTCAAATTTTTGGCTAGGTTTAGGGTTAGGATTACGGCTAGGGTTAGGGTAGGATTAAGATTAGGTTTTGGTTAAAGTTAGAGTTTGGTCTAGGGTTGAGGTTATAGTTAGGGTTGAGGCTTGGGTTAGGGTTAGTGTTAAGACTAGTGTTAATGTTAGGGTTAGGTTTAGTGTTGGGGTTAATATTATGGTTAGGGCTAGAGTTAGGGTTAGGGTTAGGGTTAGGTATATGGTTAGGATTAGGGTTAGTGCCAGGGTTAGGGTTAGGGTTAGGATTAGGGTTAGGGTTAGGGTTAGTGTTAGGGTTAGGGTTAGCGTTAGGGTTAGGGTTAGAGCTAGGGTTAGGATTATGTTAGGTTTAGGGAATAGGGCTAAAGTTGGGGCTCGAACTAAGGTTAGTGTTATTGTTAGGGTTAGGGCTAGGATTAGGTTTAGGGTTAGGGTTAGGATGAGGGTTAGGGTTAGGTTTAGGGTTAGGGTTAGGGTTAGGGTTAGCGCTAAGTTTAGGGCTAGGGTTAGAGTTAAGGTTAGGGCTAGGGTTAGGTGTCTGGTTAGGTCTAGAGTTAGTGTTAGGTTTATGGCTAGGGTAAGAGTTAGGGTTAGGTTTATGGCTAGGGTAAGAGTTAGGGTTAGTTTAAGGGTAAGGGCTAGTGTTATGGCTAAAGCTTGTGTTAGGATTATTGTTAAGGTTAGTGTTAGGGTTAGTGTTAGGATTAGAATTATGGTAGTGTTAGAGCTAGGGTTAGGGTAAGGGCTAAGTTTATGGCGAAAACTAGTTTTAGGGCTATGGTTGGATTAAGTTTAGGCTTAGGGCTACAATTAGGCTTAAGTTTAATGCTAGGGTGGGTGTTAGAGTTAGTGTTAGTATTAGCATTAGAGGTAGGGTTAGGGTTATGGTTAGGTTTAGGACTAGGGTTAGGGTTAAGTTTAGGGTTAGGGTTAGGGTTAGAACTAGGTTTAGGTTTAGGGTTAGGGTTGAGGTTAGGTTTATAGTTTTGGTTTGTTTTAGGGATATGGCAAGAGTTAGGATTAGGGTTAGGGCTTGGGCTAGAGTCACATTCAGCGTTAGTGTTAGGGTTAGTGTTTGAGTTAGGGCTAGGGTTAGTTGTAGGTTTAGGGCTAGGGTTAGGATTAGGACTATGGTTAGGGTTAGGGTTAGGGTTAAGGTTAGGGTTAGGGTTAGGGTTAGGATTAGGGCCAGGATTAGGTTTAGGTTTAGGGTTAGGGTTAGGTTTAGGGTGGGGGTTAGAGCTAGTTATAGGGTTAGGATTAGGGTTGGGGTTAGGGTTAGGACAATTGTTAGTGCTATGGTAAGAGTTAGGATTAGGTTTAGGGTTAGGGCTAGGATTAGGTCTAGGGCTATGGTTAGGGTTACAGTTAGGGTTAGGGTATGGTTACTGTTAGAATTAGGGTTAATTTTAGGACTAAAGCTATGGATAGGGTTAGGATTAGAGTTAGGGTTAGTGTTTGTGTTAGCTTTGGGGTTAAGATTAGGGTTATGGTTAGGGCTAGGCCTGAGTTAGGGCTATGATTAATGCTAGGGTTAATGTTAAGTTTAGTGTTAGTGTTAGGGTTTAGGTTAGGGTTAGGTTTAAGGGTAGGTTAGGGTTAGATTTTGGTTTAGGGTTAGGGTTAAAGTGAAGGTTAGGGTTATTGTTAGTATTAGGTTCTAGAGTTAAGGCTATGGTTAGTGTTTGTGTTGGGGTTAAGGTAAGCGCTAGGGTTAGGTTAGGGTTAGGGTTAGGGTTAGTTTAGGGTTAGGGCTAGGCTTAGGGTTAGGGTTAGGGTTAGGGCTATGGTTTTGATTAGGTTTAGGGGTAGGGTTAGGTTAGGGTTAGGGTAGTTTAGGTTTAGGGCTAGGCTAAGGTTTAGGATTAGGGTTAGGTTTAAAGTTAAGGTTAGGAATGGGTGATGAGTACACATATATATTACCTTAATTAATAACAAAATTTTTAAAAATAAAAAATAAATAAAGTTAAGATTAGGGATAGGGTTAATGTTAAGATAAAGGTTAGTGTTAGGGCTAGTGTTACTGTTAGGATTATGATTAGGGTTTTTGCTAAGGTTAGATTTAGG
>CM050518.1:701246-923746 GCA_027563665.1 Antrozous pallidus
AGAAATGTGTAAATTGACCATCCCTTCACAACACCCACCAGCCAATCAGGAGTGAGTATGCAAATTAGTGGGACAAAGATGGTGGCAGCCATGAAGCCAGCCAGAGCAAGCGGGAGGCTTGGGTCACCCCTGGCTATGGAGGAAGCCAAGGTCCCCACCAACCCGGGCCCACTGGCAAAGGAGAGGCCTGTGAGAGGCAGCCATGGAGCTGACTTGGGTGCATGGGAGGCTTGGGTCATCACTGCCTGGGACAACTGGCGAGCGAGGGGCCGCAAATGGCCCTCAGCCCATTATCCAGGCTGGCCATGCCCCCCTAGCAGAGACCCTCACCCCATGGGTGCGTGGTTGGCCTGCAAACCACCACAGGCCCTTGCACAGGCCACTCTACCCCTCAAGGGAACCCCCACCCTGATCCGGGACACCCTTTAGGGAAAACCAGCCAGCCCCTACCCATGCACCAGGCCTCTATCTGTACTAATAAAAGGGTAATATGCTAATTAGACTGGGAGACCTTCCAGGAGACCTTCCCAGACAGTCTTCTAGACAAAGCCATGGTTGCAGGGCTGAGGTAGAGGCAGTTAGGGGCCAAGAGGGGAGGGCAGTTGTGGGTGATCAAGCCAGTGGGGGGGGGCAGTGGGGATGAAAAGGCCAGCAGGGGGGGCAGTTGGGAGTGAACAGGCCAGTGGGAAGGGCAGGTGGGGGCGAGAAGGCCATCAGGGGGGGCAGTTGGGGGTGAGCAGACTGGCGAGGAGGGCAGTTGGGGGCAAAAAGGCCAGTAAGGGGGGCAGTTGGGAGAGACCAGGCCAGCAAGCAGAGTGGTTAGGGGCAATTAGGCAGGCAGGCAGGTGAGCGGTTAGGAGCCAGCAGTCCTGGATTGCGAGAGGGATGGCCGACTGCCAGTTTAGGCCCAATCCCCTCAGGCCTAAACCGGCAGTTGGACATCCCTCGAGGGGTCCCAGATTGGAGAGGGTGCAGGCAGGGCTGAGGGACACTTCCCCACCTCGTGCACGAATTTTGTTCACTGGGCCTCTAGTAAATAAATAAATGCCTAAGTAAATAGAGACCTAATGCAGAAAAAACTACCTATTCCCTCCAAATTGATGTCTAGGTTTCATGCATTTCCAGTGAGAAACCAGCAAGAGTCTTGAAGATACAGACAAGTGGATCCTAAAATTGGTATGGAAAGAAAGACAAATGGACGCTAATAACTAAGGCATTTCTAAAATAGAATATAGAAAGTTGTAATACCCAAGTCTTCTTACTGAGGTAAAATTCTCATGACAAAACTGACTGAAGTGTGCAGTTCAGGGTTCGAGGACCAGGTCCGTCGGGGACACATCCTTCCCTGCACCAAGCTCCAGTCTCCTGTGTCGTGCCAGTGGGGAGAGCCTTTTCTGGGCAGGGAGGCTCTGGGTCTCTGCCACCTGCCAAGGGGTGCTGCCGCCTGCTTCCTGCGCCTGCTCATGGCTGAGAGCCACCCCTGTTCTCCTGCTCTGGAGGCAGAAGGTGAGAGCAGTCTCTGAGATGCTAGTGGGCTTTAGGCCCCCAAGGGCAATTCTGCCCAGAGATGTCCTCCTTGAGCCCTGAAGGCTGGCTGAGCTCCGTGGCCCCTCCTCCGTCACTCAGTGCAGGTCTCAGGAGGGCAGCTCTGCCTTTGGCCAACCCCCAAGGGGAACCTGGACCCAGCTGGGAAAGGAGGGCCCCCGAGCTTGCAGCTCCTGAGTGCCTCTTTTCTGCCCCCCAGCCTGCGTGGGCAGGATGGTGTGTGGGACCCCTGACACTCTATTCTTATGGCTGCCAGACCCCTTCCCCTGGAAGCAGGTGGGCACTGGGCTTGTGCAAGGCAGAGGCCAAGCTCTAGTGTGGGCACCTGCTGCACACGTGTGCTACCCTGGCTGCTGGGGAGTGAGGGCTTTGGGCAGAGGAGCCTGTAGAGCTGCCTGCGCCTTCTCTATGGCAACGGCTCCCTCCTTCACTGGGGTCCCCTGCAGGCCCAGGTGACCCCAGGCAGCTCCTCTGGCCCAAATGCCCCTGGAAAGGAAGGGGGCAGGCCATGCTTCCCTCCCCCTCTGAGGGCTGTGGGCTGCCCTGGCAGATTCAGGCTGGCCTCATGCCCCCCCCCCAGACACAGAGTGTGGTAGGATGGAGTGTTTGAGTGTTTGGGAGCTTAGATTGTTCAGTAAATCACCCTTCCCCCGTTTCACTTGGGTGGCTTGTGGGGCCCTTGGTTTGTGTGGGGTCTACCTGGTGTGCATGTGGCGAGCCTGTCCCCTCATCCCTGCCCTTGCTCCCTACCTTCCCCTCCTCTAATTTAGGGGCCACGATCTTGCTTTTCTGAGGAAAACCTACAGTGAAGAGCTCCTCTGTGCCATGGAGACCACTTACTTTGCACCTTGCAGACAGCTCAGTTTCCTGGGTGCTGAGCCCAGAGGACTGGGGGACAGGAACTTGTCCCCAAGCGTCCTGCTGCCCAGGTGGTCTCTACACAGGAGGGTGCACATTGATGTCCTGGGGACAGGGGGCAGCCTATGGCCCAAGATCAGGGCTTGAGGTCATGCTGAGATGCATGAGGCCAGAGTTAAGCTCAGCCCTGCCCCTGCCTTGACCGCCTCAGCCCAGTGACAGCCCTCTGCGGAGCTAAGACAGCCCGAGCCCAGGGCTGCCTCCACACCCGCAGGTTATTGTTAGCCGGCAGTGACATCACCAGCAGCCAATGGGAGACATGTTTATTTCCAGGCCTGACAGCTTGAGAACCGTTAATTTTAGCAGGATCTTCTTTCCCAGGCTCGAAACCCCAGCCAGCCAAAGAGGGGGTGCTTACATCTCCCAAACTTCCCATTGGCTGGGCCCGGGGGCCAAGGGAGGGTGCAGAGCCTGTACCCCTTCCTCTTGCCCTGAAAGTATGCTGCGAGGCTGCACCAGCCTGGTTGGCTAAAGTCCTCAACTGTTGGCTGCTGCGGGGTCACCATAGGTGATGACAGGCTGCTTTGTGAGAGAAAGGAGTGTGAGGGCAGGCAGCTGGCAGAGCCTGTCTGAGCTCTGGCTCAGGCCTTCTGAGCACACTGCAAACTCTGCCCTCCTGGCTCTGACCTTGGGCACTGCATTGCCTCCTGTGCTCAGCTGGCCCTTGGTCCCTGGGTGCTCAGCCAGCCCCGTACAGCACTTGGTGCGTGACTGTGGCTGTGGATAGGTAGTGTCATATTTAGCAGTTATTCAGTACTAACCTGTAGTTACGGCCACTACGCTCCACCGATGGTTAGTGGCTGTGCAGCAGTTCTTTGGTGCTGGGTGGTGGTAGGAGCAGTTCTGCATGGTTGGCATGTTATTATGGAGTATCTAGCTTACATAGTCTCACAATCCGTGTGGCCAGAGTATCTCCAGGTGGCCGAGTCACCTGGTGGGTTCCCTGGGCCTGTAGGGCAGCCTGGCTGCAGGTGGGCCAATGTGAATTGGAAGCCCTTTGAAGAAACTACCTGACACCCTTCCTCAGGGTCAGAGTGGAGGCCCTTCGGGGGCACATTCCACCAGCAGTGGCCACTGCTCTGGACAGCAGGCCTCTGGCCCGTCAGCCCTAGCACAGGCGCCACAGGGCAATCTGGTGCTGCCAGCTGCCAGGGAGCCCGATGGGAGGGTGGGCCTCAGCTCTTGGTGTGAGGGTGTCTGACAAATGCCCTCCGAGGCTGTAGTCACTGGGTTATGATGCTGGGGTCTCTAAGGGGAAGCTGGACTGGGTGTCCTGGGGACTCTGGCCTCCTGCCCCCTTTCTGGCCCATCCCCACCTCAGCCCATCCCAGTGGCTCCCAAATCCGGAGTAACCTTCAGGCAGGAGGGGTACATTAAATATAGAGAGCAGCTGGGGGCAGGCGTAGGCCTCGCTTTCTCGCCAGGCGTTTATTTTTACTCCCTGGCTTCTGTTTGATGGTATCAGCAGCACTAGGAAATGTGGGGTCATCTGCCCGATCTGTGGGTCTGAGGGTGGGACAGGCCCTGGGACAGCCCTGGGTTGGGCCTGATCTTCCCTGAGAGACCCTCTCACAGGCCTGGGAGACCTACTGGGCCCCAACCACTGCTCTGGCCCCTCTTCACTTCCTGACCCACTGGGGACTCCCCACTGCACCCCCCAGTGTGAAGTGCTGGCCTCTGGGCCTCTGCACTCACCCACTCAACACATTTCCTGCCCCACCTCCTCCCAGAGCCTGTGGTTACAGAGAGTGACATGCCTGTCTTCAGGGTCCAGGCAGATGGGAGCAGCCACTGGCCACGTGATGACAGGAACTTGACCTGACAGGACGCAGGTCCCAGGAGCCCCATAGCCTTGGTCTCCACACAACACAGGGCTTCCGAATTCCTCTCCCTGAGACCCCCTGGCTATTACCTTGGTCTGGCCAGGGTCCTTAGCCCCCCGCCCCCACCTCCTACAGAATAGGGCTGTCTGTGGCTTGAAACTCTGTCCCCACCAGGACCTAGAGCAAGGGAGGCTGAGGGGCCACAGCCTAGGATTCCTGGAGCACATTATTGCATTGGCAACTCTTCGTCCCTGGGGAGCACCGTCCGCAGGTAAACACCAGGGCAGCCCTTTAAGATAGTGGACAGATCTTGAGTGTCTAGCACTGAGAGGGACCCAGGGGGAAGTGGTCCTCTTCAGGGGCCTTAAGGGAGGACTGTCTGAGCAGACCTGTGGAAACCTCAGGCCAGGCTGCGGGCCGGGGCCAGCGCTCCTGGGCCGAACCACGGGGCCAGGCAGGGAAAAGTCTGGCTTTGGGGGCCTGCGTGGGCGAGCCTGTGCGGCAGGCAGGTGGGTCAGAGGCCTGCGACAAGCATGTTCCCTTGGGCTGCATCGTGGAGATGCCTCAGAAGAGGCACCAAACACACAGGGCTAGGCCTGACCCTGGCCCCAGAACCCAGCCTCAGGCTGTCCCCACCCTCAAGCCTGCCCCGTTATCTGCCCAGCACCCCTGCCACCTGTCCCCTCGGGCCCACCCCTGGGGACCTCCGTTTGTGTCCGAAGTGTCTTTCTGCAGGTTCTCTCCCCTTCTCTCTCTGGGTATGCCTGAGCTTGGCCTCCTCTGCTCTCTGTCTCTGGCTGTTTCTTCCCTGGCACCTCTCTCCCTCTGGCCCTCCCTCCTTCCCATCTCCCCCTCCCTGCCCCCAGCTCCCCCCCTCCGCCTCCCCTCGCCTTCGCCTGTTTTTCTCTCCCAGCCAGAGCTCCCTCCGGGTGCGTCTTGTCTCGGCGCCTTTGTAGCTAGCTCCCTCTTCGCATCTTCCTCCGTGTCCCCGCTCCGCGCGCCCCGCCCGCGCCGCCCGCGCTGCCGCAGTGCCGCGCCGCCGTGCTGCAGGGCGCGGTGCATTGCGCCCGCGCGTCAATAGGTGGAACCTCCTGGAGAGATAAAACCGCAGCGCCGGCGCCGCCAGTCCCTCCGGCTGAGACCTGGCTCCGGTAAGGAAGCTCGGGCCGAGTCTCCGCCTCCGTCCCCAGCTTTCCGCGGAAGGTCCCCTGCCAGGGGCCGGCCCCTGGCGGCAGAGGGCTCTGGACCCCGCGCCCAGCGAAGCTGCGCATCTCTCCACCTCAGGGACCCGCCGCCCACCTCGCGCGCCCGGACCTGACACCGGGGTCGGTCCCCACGACGGGAGTGGGGTGGGGGCTTCTCGGTGGTGCTTGTTTACGCGGTGGCAGCGGCGGCTGGGGCCGGGCTCCTGGGCGGTGGCTGTCGCCCTGCCCTGCGCTGTGACCTTGGGGCCGCCCGGGTGTCTGCAGGTTTGGGGCAGGAGAGTCAGTGCTGGGGCTTGTGGGGGTGCCCGGGCAACCGAATGGGGGAAGGGGAGGTGGAGAGACCCAGGGCTCTGGTCAGCAGCCCCTCCCCTTACCCTTTTGGGGTCCACCTGGTGTTCGCACGCCAGTGCCTGCTCTCCCTCCCAGCCGCCTAGCCCCTTTTGGGCTGCCTGGGGTTCTTCATGGTTCCAGGATGGGGCAGGGGCTTGGGCCCTGGGCAATGACCACAGGGAAGGGGGGAAAGGGTGCCCCCCAACCTCGACCCTACCAAGCTGAAGCCCAGATCTTCCTGTGGACAGAGCAGAGACACCCACCTCCCTGCCCTACTGTCTGCCTCTGCTCAGAGGAGGGCCAGGCTATTCTGCGCCCCTGATCTAGGCACCTCTGTCCCATTGGAGCTGGGGGCCAGCAAGTCTCTGGTGCCAGCCAGGCAGGGAGAGAAGAAGATGGCGTGTCCCTGTCCCTGCCTGAGAATGGGGAGCACTGGCCTTCCTCCTGCGTGGCTCTGCGGGAGGGGTGGGAGTGAGGGTGAGGGACAGTGTCCTGCCCAGAACTTGGGGGAGAGAGCGGCATGGGGAAAGGGCACTGGAGGGCTGGCAAGGTGACTCATCCCCAGCTCCTGACTGGCTTGGGCTTGTCCACCCTGGTGTTTCTCAGTGTCTCCAGAGGGGGTCAGACTCTCATGGGGGCTCTGGGGGCCTGGTTATATACACTGGGGCGGTCTGGGTTGCCACCTCGCACAGCTGGGTCAGGCACGGCTGGGTCTCATGTTCCCACGGAGCGTGGACTCTTGGCCTGGCCTGGGGGCTGGGTCTGTGGCCACAAGTGCTGCTGCCTGCAGGGCTACATCTTTGCTGGGTTTTTCTCTAAGGTTCTGTCCCCATCCCCCACCATCACCCCACAGAGCCACTGCTCAGCATCCCCTGCCTGAGCCAGAGCCCCCCAGGCTGCACGGCCTCCCCCCCCCCCCAACACCATGGGCAAGGAAAAGACCCACATCAACATCGTGGTCATCGGCCACGTGGACTCGGGCAAGTCCACCACGACAGGCCACCTCATCTACAAATGTGGGGGCATCGATAAGAGGACCATCGAGAAGTTTGAGAAGGAGGCTGCCGAGGTGAGTCGGGAGTAGGGTGGGGGCTCCCATCCCTGCCCCCCCCGTGAGGGCGGTTTCCTGCTCAGAGGCTAGGCTGGCCTTCTCACACCCCCGGGGCACGTGGCTGGGCGTATCTCCTTCAGGGCAAGAGGGGCGTGAGCCCTAAAGGACCCTGTGTGGGGGACGTGTGCCTCCGAGGGTCCAGATGGGAGTGGTGTGGGGGGAATAGAGGCTGCCTCTTTCTGAGGATGTGCTTGGTGGGGGAGGAGGATGGCTTGCTGGATCTGGCCCAGGGTTAGGGGTAGCCTGGAGATCGCATTTCTGCCCTGCACAGAAGGTTCTGGAACAATTTGCCACGCTGGACTAGAGAGCCCAGGAGCCTGTTTTTCGTGCCCCCCCCACCCCCCCCCGGGTTGGGTTCCCGTGTCCGCAGCGCTGAGGTCTGGGGCTGGAGGTGGCACTGCCCTCGCTTGTTCCAGGGCTGGGCCAGGACGCAGGGGCTATTAATAGCTGATTGATGGGCACCAAGCCCGTCAGCTCCATTTTCTCGTGTACTGGGGAGGCTGCTTGTTCAGGGAGGTGCCCTTTGTTGAAAGGAGGGAGGGGGGCTTCCTAAGGACGTGAGCGGCCCCGTGTGCTGACCTCCCCTCTCTTGAAGCTGCTCTTTAACCACTGTGGTGGGAAGTGGCCATGGAGTGGGGTTCTGCTTTCTGTACCCCTTGCCCCCACCCTGGGTTCTGTGAGAAGCCCCCATCTGGGGGAGCTGTGTGGGCTCTCACCTGGATGACAGAGTGGCTGGGACCGGGGCTGGGGAGGCAGCAGCTTCTGGCCACATGGTGGGGGCAGGTGCTCTGAGCTACCTCCCTCCATGCCAGGGCCCCAAAGCTGTGTCACTTCTCCCTGTGGGTCTGGAGCTGGAGGGAGGTTGAAGGTGTTTTCAGGGCATACGGTTCCAGTCTTTGGGGTCCTGTCTGGGTGGCCCCTTCTGGCTAGGCAGCCTCCGGGAGAGCAGAGCCCTGTCTAGGCAAGGCCATGGCAGGGAGCTGTGTCCACCTGGGCACTGACCAGACCGGCTCTCTCAACGGCAGTCCTGGCCCCAGGCATGGGGTCTCTGGCACTGGGCATAGGCTTTGCTTCCCCTGCTCAGGTGGGCCAGGAAGGGGCGCAGCAGCCGTGGAACTGCGGGAAGCTGGGCTGACTAGGGAAAGAGCTGGAGAGCCAGACCCTTGCTTGTGACCTCATTCGATTTCTTTATTTAAAAAGAAATCACCGAGAGGTTTTTGATTTGACATACTAAAACCCAGTGGTGGTGCGGCCTCTGGCTGAGACAGAGATCTTGGGGGAGTGGGTTCAGCTTCTAATAATGGGGAACCACCAGCCAGGGGAGAGCTTTGGCCTGCGGCTTCTCTCAAAGAGCTGGTCACAGGCTCTTACGCCACCTACTGGTGGATGCCTGAGTTGCGTCCATTTAGGAGGCAGGCGGCTGGCTGGGCCTGGGAAGCCAGGGTACCCCACCAAGAGTGTTCCTCAGAGTTCCAGGTTCCCAATGGGGAGCCATGGGGGTTGGGGCCTGCTTCCTACCTTTTGCCTGGGCCTCTCTGCTGTGAGGTGCTGTTCCCGTGGCCCCGGGTCTGCTGGCCAGGCAGACCTGGGCCTGGATCTCCCCCTGAGCCACCCCTACCCCTCCAGATGGGGAAGGGCTCCTTTAAGTATGCCTGGGTGCTGGACAAGCTGAAAGCGGAGCGGGAACGCGGCATCACCATTGACATCTCCCTCTGGAAGTTCGAGACCACCAAGTACTACATCACCATCATTGATGCCCCGGGCCACCGGGACTTCATCAAGAACATGATCACTGGCACATCCCAGGTGGGCAGACTGTGGGGGCCACAGGGCCAGGGAGGTGGGGCAAGGGCTCCCATTCAGAGGGCATCTGGGTGCGGGTTCTGGAGTCATTGGAGGGTAGTCGGGTCTCCTCTGCTCACTCATCAGGGCCCATCTTGCCCCACCTGGTACAGAGTCACAAAAGCACCTCAGCATCTCAGTCAGGCAGAGTGCCTGTAAGGACAGTCAGCCAGTGTCGGGGCCACCTGTGCCACAGGCAGACTCGGACAGTCCCTGACCTTGCCAGGGCATCCATCCATCCAGACAGATGAGCCCCTGCCCCTGCCCCTAAGGTCAAGATTCCCAGGCCCCATCCCAGGGAGTGTGCAGGCCCCTGTCTTCTGCCTGGAGGGGCCTGGGCACTAGGTGAGATCTGGGGCTCATGGCGCTGCGCCTGCTGGGCAGGCGGACTGTGCTGTGTTGATAGTGGCAGCAGGAGTGGGCGAGTTTGAGGCGGGCATCTCTAAGAACGGGCAGACTCGGGAGCATGCGCTGCTGGCCTACACACTGGGCGTGAAGCAGCTTATCGTGGGCGTCAACAAGATGGACTCCACGGAGCCCGCCTATAGCGAGAAGCGCTATGACGAGATCGTCAAGGAAGTCAGCGCCTACATCAAGAAGATCGGCTACAACCCGGCCACCGTGCCCTTCGTGCCCATCTCCGGCTGGCACGGCGACAACATGCTGGAGCCCTCCCCCAATGTGAGTGCCTGGTGGGAGGTGGGGGGCTGCTTAGACCTCTTCCCTAGGGCCCAGGACACTGGATTAAAGGTCAGGCAGGGCCAGGGTGGGGCGCTGGGACAGAGGGCCGTCACTCTACTCCCTTCACCCTACTGGTCTTCCTTAATACGCATCAGTGCTGGAGCCAGCCCTGTGGGTGTCCTCCGGGACCACACGAGGTTGGCCGAGAGAAGGTGGCCCCTTCTCTGGCTATGACAGTCCCCCAGATCAACATAATGTAGAGATGGCAGCTGCTGGGGCCACAGGCCGTCTCCAGGAGCTGCTGTGCAGGGTTAGTTTTCATAGAGTTCTGGCACCCCTGGGAGCCTGGAGCTAGCTGGGCTTTGGGGAGGGCTGAGGGCTGGCTCTCTGCTGGCTACTTGGGCAGCCACTGTCCCCAGAACTCTGACTGGGCAGAAGGCGATGAGTGGAACCAGGGGTTTTGAGTTTGTTGAACTCAAGACGTAGTGCCTTGGCACTGTCAAGCCAAGGCCACCCTGGCCCAGAAGGCCGGCCGCTCACACTGAGAGTGGCGGGCATGGAGGGGCCTGCAGGAGAGCCAGCCTTGAGCCCTGTGGCCTGGTGCAGCTGGAGGGGCGCCCGTCTTGCGGGGCTGCACGTTTTCACATTACAATTGCACGTTTCCTCACGGGACCTCATATAGTGCGGGGAGGGGGCTGACTGCACCCTCTGCCCTCCTGGGGAGGCCCACAGGACCCCCACCTCCACCTTCCCTGCCTGGCCTGCTGGCGAGTGGGGACCCCTCACTGCTGTTGACCTGGACTGTCTGGAGGACAGGGTCCCTCTGGATGTATTTGGGCATGGTACTGCGGGCCTTGTCTCTCTCTGGGGCAGGTGGGCAGGGGGCTCAGTGCCAGGACGGGGCTGGGTCTACTGTCAGGAGAAGCCTGGGTAATGCTCTGTTGATCGTGTCTAGAGATGGTGGGCACCATGGTCTCCGGAGCTGAGGCTGGACTCTGCCTCTGGCTCGGCCAGTGGCCCTGTGTGTGGTCTGGTCAGAGGTAGAGGCTCTGCCTCCTTTTTTCTCCCAGCTCAGGGTCTCTGTGGGGTTAGGAGTGAGCTTGGGAGGGGTTAGTTTTTTAGCATCTCAATGGCCCGTAGTGAAGGGTCCTTAGTGAAGGGCTTAGCGCCTCTGCCTCCCATGCCCCCTCAGATTGGTACCTGCACTAGGATTCCCCCATTGGGACTGGAGTGGGGAGGGGTACCAGACTGTCTCTATGATGTGATGAGATGTGTGCCTGCTTCTGCCCAGATGCCGTGGTTCAAGGGCTGGAAAGTGGAGCGTAAAGAAGGGAACGCCAGTGGCGTGTCCCTGCTGGAGGCCCTGGACACCATCCTGCCCCCCACACGCCCCACGGACAAGCCCCTGCGCCTGCCCCTGCAGGACGTGTACAAGATTGGTGGTGAGTATGGGTACAGGCCTCTCCTGTAGGCGCCCAGCCCATCTCGGCCAGCTCTGCCCCTCAGACCCCTCTCCTGAGACGAGGACCCTGGCAAGGAGCTCCTGATGTCGGGTCTTTCTTCCTCTCCCCCCACACTGCGCACTTTCTGAGTTACCCATCCATCTATCCATCCATCCCCCACACATTCATTCAATCGTTCATCCATCCCTCTATCTGTCTACCTGTTCACCTACCCACCCCAAAACCCTGTCCACCTATCCACCCACCCATCTATCCCTCTATCCAACTGCCCACCTCCACCCATCCATCGGTCTGCCCAGTGTTTGCCAGGTCTTCCTCCCTCCAGATAAGTGCTTGGTCCAATGCCAAGAGCTGGTGGCACAGGGTAGTGGCCCAGGGGTGCCAGCCCTGTGGCCTGGTGCAGCTGGAGGGCCGCCTGTCTTGCGGGGCTGCATGTTTGTGCATTGCGATTGCACGTTCCCTCACAGGACCTCATGTAGTGGTGGTGGTGGTGGGGAGGTGGGCTGACTGCACCCTCTGCCCTCCTGGGGAGGCCCACAGGACCCCCACCTCCACCTTCCCTGCCTGGCCTGCTGGCGAGTGGGGACCCCTCACTGCTGTTGACTGGGCTGTCATATCCTCCTTCCCCAGGAGTGGGAAATGCTATTCATGAGTTGATATAGAGACATAATCAAGTGTGGGACCCATGAGGGTCTGTGGCTGGAGTTGTCGGGGGCCTGTGTGCAGGGCAGGGACAAGCTCACCCAGTATAAGAGCAGTCACAGCCTGTGTCTGTCAGACTGTAATATCACACATGCCTCCATCACAGCCAGGGTGATGGGGTGGAGCCCCCCCCCCCCGGGCTGTGGGAGAGCCAGACACCCAGTGGGAAGCCACACGAGTGTGAGCAGACCCATGAGAAGGGGTGGCACCAATGTCCCTTGAGGGACAGTCCAGTGCCAGGGGCTCTGAAGCTGTCCTGAGTCATTCCGGTGAGGGAGTGGTGCTCCCCTCCCGAGGAGGAGCCTCAGAGGAGAGGGACCCGGTGCCTCACCTGGGGGCAGGGAGGGGACCCCCAGCCCAGATGGCCTCTCCTTGCCCCTCCCCCTCCTGAGAGATTCTGGGAGCTCTTGTGCAGTCCCTTCCTTTCCTATGGGGTCGAGGAGCCTCCACCTCTGTGCAGACCTCTGTGTGTCTGCCTCGTCTGGGGTTTCCCTACCCCCTCACTCCCTCCATGTGGCCACACCCATGCCTTCCAGGGGGGACCAGGGGCACCCCTTTGGCCCGCCTGCCCCTCACAGTCCCCTTCCTTTGGGCCCAGGCATTGGCACCGTGCCTGTGGGCCGAGTGGAGACTGGCATCCTTCGTCCTGGCATGGTGGTGACCTTTGCACCCGTGAATATCACCACGGAGGTGAAGTCGGTGGAGATGCATCACGAGGCTCTGAGTGAGGCCCTGCCTGGCGACAACGTCGGCTTCAACGTGAAGAACGTGTCTGTCAAGGACATCCGCCGGGGCAATGTGTGCGGGGACAGCAAGTCCGACCCTCCCCAGGAGGCCGCCCAGTTCACCTCCCAGGTGGGTGGCCCATTCCCGCAGGTGGTCAGGGGCCATCCTCAGTGAAGTGAGTGGCTCCCCCTGGCCTGGTATCGGGAGAACTCGGATCCTTGCTTTGCACACACGACTTGCAAGCCTGGAGAGGGCGGCACAGGGCTGAGGGATCTGAGGAAGGGCGCGCTTGGGGACAGCCCAGGCCTGTCACTCAGGCTGCACTGAGGCCCCGCTTGGGTCCTGAAAGTGCTTTTATCACTTATTTCAGAGACATCTCCGGGGCACTTTTGTTCTCTACACTTGCACTGCACCCTCTGGTCACTTCCTCACATGACGATGATTTAAAACCGGCCTTATTGAGATGTGATTGAAATGTGGAAACCGAGGCCGGTTTGTCATCCGTGTCATAGTTCTGGCGGAGGGTGATAGGGCACTTCCAAACAGTGCACCCGTCTGCCGTTCGTCTCGCGTGGCTGATTTATCTCCATTCCTTTCAGATGCTTAGTGCCAACCTCGGGTCCAGGTCTGTCCCATCACTGGACCTTTTTCCACAGTCAGTGGAAGTGGGCTGTAGCCTCTCCCTGCTTTGATGCCAACCTGTCACTGATGGCCTTGTGCCATTCTGCCCGCAGGTCATCATTCTGAACCACCCTGGGCAGATCAGCGCCGGCTATTCGCCCGTCATCGACTGCCATACGGCCCACATCGCCTGCAAGTTCGCGGAGCTGAAGGAGAAGATAGACCGGCGCTCAGGCAAGAAGCTGGAGGACAACCCCAAGTCCCTGAAGTCAGGCGACGCAGCCATCGTGGAGATGGTCCCTGGGAAGCCCATGTGTGTGGAGAGCTTCTCCCAGTACCCGCCTCTCGGTGAGTGGGCGGGGCCGCTCCAGGGAGGCCTGACTTTCTGCTGCGCCTGGAGCTTTAGCCAGAGACCCAGGGCCCCTCTCCAGGAGCCCCCATGGCCCCCGGGCAGGTCTGGGGGGGCCCCCTCTCCAAGTGACCCACCCAAGGCGCACAGCTTGTCTCGTGGCTGCCGCAGACACATGGGGACACGCCGATTTTACCGGAGCCTGGAGCCCAGCGAGGGCCCCAGCCCGGCCCGGCCAGAGGCTGCATCCTGGCGGGCGGGCGGGCGGTCGGGCGGGCCGGGGAGGGGAGTACCGCGCCCTCACACCCTCCCCACAGGCCGCTTTGCCGTTCGCGACATGCGGCAGACGGTGGCCGTGGGCGTCATCAAGAACGTGGAGAAGAAGAGCGGCGGCGCCGGGAAGGTCACCAAGTCGGCGCAGAAGGCGCAGAAGGCTGGCAAGTGAAGCTCGGGCGCCCGCGGCGCGACCCTCCCCGGCGGCGCCGCGCCCCGCCCCCCGCCCCGCCCCCGCCCCGGCGCCCCGCCCCTCCGCCAGAAGCGTGTCTGCACCTCCGCTTGTCAGAGGCTGTCTGTGAGCGACTGGATGCTCGCCATCAAGGTCCAGTGGAAGTTCTTCAAGAGGAAAAGAGCCCCCACCGCCGCTACCGCATCCAGCCTTCGCCACGCTCAGTGCCCGTTCTACCAATAAACTGAGCCACCCCAGAGCTGTGTGCGCCTGCTGCTGGGTGGGTGGGGACCTGGCAGAGTCCCGTGCAGCCCAGGGAGGCGGTGGGGCCCCGCCCAGGAGGCCGGCTCCCAAGTCCAGCTGTTCTGGCTTGCCAGGAGGGGCTTTGCAGTTGCCCCCCTAAGATCTGCAGCGTCGGGGTGGAGGACTGGGTGTTCTGGGTTCTCTGAGAACCTAATGAGAGCTGAGGGCCCCTTCCTCAATGATTCTCTCACACACAGCACCGTTCCTCATTCACTTTCCTGGGGTTCCCTCCCCAGCCGGCCATTTGCGGCAGCACCCTTTCCAACCTGCTCCTCAGCTGGGCCCATCACACCCAGGAACGCCATCCCCAGAAACCCTGGTCAAGCCTGAGCTTGGTCAGCAAGGACTGGGTGGCAGAGCAACTCTGCTCACCCAGCCCTGCCACAGGAAGTGGGGCAAGCAGCCCCCCAACCTGCCCACAGGGCAGACTCCAGGCCAAGAGCAGGCTCCCACAGTGTGTGAAGTCCCGCAGCAGATGCCAGCTGGCCGTTTAAAGTGACATCGAGGGGCTCTCACAGCCCCAAATCAGAATCACCGGGACAAAATCAAGGTGCTGGCAGGGCCCAGGTGCTCGAGGGCAGGGGCCACTCGGGCCTTTTGACTCTGGGCTGTGGCTATAACTCTGATCCGTCTCTGCGCCGTGTCTCCTTCCGCACCCCCCTTACAAGGACACTTGCAATTGCACCGAAGACCCACCTGGGTAGCCCAGGACGATCTCATCCCAGGACCCTTAATTGAGTAACTTTTCAAAGCCCGTTCTTGCCATGTGGGCCACAGTGCAGGTCTCAGGGACAGGGCCTGGCATCTCAGGGGTTACATCCAGCCCACAACACCCCCGGGGGTGCTGCCAGCCAGGAGGGTGGGGGCAGGTGGCTCAGAGAGGCCTGTGGAGGGGCTGGTGTCTCCCCACCAGCCCCGTGGAGGGGGCGGGGGATGGGCCCTTGAAGCTGCATGACGGCAGAGTAAGACATGGGTAGCCAGAGTGCCCGTTGGATTCACTTCCGGTGTGGGTTATGCTGGCGGCTGACCCACAGAAACCTCCCAGGAGGGTGGCCGAGTCAGCAAATCCAGACACAGATAGCCAGGCACATTGGATTTTGCGTAAGTGGGATAACCTTCACTATAAATCTCCCTCACAATATTTACACCCACCAAGTATTTGCTGTCTCCCCGAAATTGAAACTGGTCTCTGTATTTTGTCTAGTGACCCTACCCAAAGCAGGGACTGGGTGCTTTCTGCTACGGTGCTGAGCCCCTGGCCACCATCATGGGTGGGGGGGCCTGTTGCAAGCCTGCAGAGGTTAGTGTGCCCCTGCCCCAGGAAGCTGCCCTTACAAACACGGCCCAGTTAGAATTGGGCTCGAATAAAGAAACTTGCCAGCCAGAGACAGGACCCAGTGTGGTCCCTGGGGGGTCCTCACCCTCCGGTCCTGGTCACTGGTCCCCTCTGGGAACCCTGGTCATCCAGACGCTGAGGGTGGGACAATGTTAGCTGTTCACACAGCAGAGGCCTGAGCTGGGGGCCCACTGCTGACCCTCCCAGTGGTGTGTGTGGGGCGGGGCACAGGTCCTTCCAGGCTCATGGACGCCCACGAGCAGGTGAGGACGGGCAGAGCACGTTCCCATTGCCATCTGAGTCCTGGTGTGGAGGGCAGGCCTCCTGGGAAAGGTCTCTATTCCTTGGGCACCACTTTTGGGGTGGTTTGATGAAGGCAGGTCTGAGAAGCCCCAAGCCCACATGTCTGAAGCCTGACCTTGCCCCTGGCCTCCCTGCACCCTGGCTGAGGCTGGCCCACAGCTGGGGAAGGGTTGGGGAAAGACAGTGATGAGAGGAGGCTGAAATCTGGGACCTCGGCCTGGTGGGCGTGCAATAGGTGTCCACAAGGGGGCAGCACACGCAGGCAGATCGCCTGGCATTTTCCCACTGACCTCTGGGTGGGGACTCCCCTGCCTCCAGCGCTGCAAACGGATCCCATTTCCTGCTGTTCCTGGAGCAGCCCGATTCAGTGGGTCTTGGCCACACCTGGGGCCTGGGCTACAGAGGTGGAGAGTGATGTGCCCGCCTGGCAGGAAGGGAGGCTGTGGGGTGTGGGCAGAGTCCCGAGGTTACACTCTGAGCCGTGCATCTCAGATCCTCCCAGTGTCAAACCTCGCTGAGGATGCATCTGTGGATGCCCGGTGGACCGGAAATGAAAACAGGTGTTTAAAACAAGAATGCGGTGTGGCCCGGCCGGTGTGGCTCAGTGGTGAGCACCGACCCATGTACCAGTAGGCCATTCCCAGTCGGGGCATATGCTCGGGTTCGGGCTCAATCCCTTGTGTGGGGCATGCAGGAGACAGCCAATCAATGATTCTCATTGTTGGTGTTTCTATCTCTCTCTCCCTTTCCCTTTCTCTGAAATCAATCAAAACTTATCAAAAAATAAAGAGCCAAACCTTTTAAAAAAATGTTTTAATGATTTTTTACAGAGAGGAAGGGAGACGTATAGAAGTTAGAAACACCGATGAGAGAGCCTCCTGCACACCCCTATTGGGGATGTGCCCGCAAACCAAGGGACATGGCCTTGACCAGAATCGAACCTGGGACCCCTCAGTCCGCAGGCCGACGCTCTATCCACTGAGCCACACCGGTTTTGGCAGGAGCCAAACCTTTTAAAAATGCACTGTGGTGATTGAAGGGGTAGGGGGCTGGGAGGAGTGGAGATAGAAGAGGGTAGAGGAAGATAAATGCTGATGGGGAAAAATGAAGGTAAAAACCAAGATAACCCATAATCTCACCACAAAGGAAAAATAATAAAACAAGAATGCCTAGCACACACCACAGCGTCCTGACACACTGAGGAAAACCACTGCGCAAGGACAGAAAGAAGGCAAGAAAAGTCCGGTGTTATTGCGAAAACAGTCTGACCTTGAGAGCTTCTGGAAGGTTCTGGGGACCTGGGGCAGGAATGGTCCTGCTCTGCCCGCCATGCTGAGGACAGGGCAGGCGCACCTGGCCGGCCGTGAGAAGGGCTGGAGACGGTCTGTGGTCAGGTGCTCTTAGGCGCAGGCTGTCCCACTCTGGGGCCTGGGCTGTAAATCTATAAATCTCCCACACACGATCTACACCAACCGCCAGTCCGAGCTGAGGCCCCCAGACAGGGCTGAGGTGCAGGGACAGACTTAGGTCTAGGGGCTGGGGGCCCTTTCCCTCCACAGGTGGGCAGGGGAGCTGGGGAGGTAGGGATGACCTCAACTTGGGGAGCCCCATGGGCAGCTAGACAGGACAGTGCTGGGTGAGGGGACACTAACCTGGGCAATGTGCCTCGGGGTGGGCGTGGGGGAGAGCCTCAGGGCCGGGGTTGCTGGGAGGACACAGGAGCCAGAGAGGTGCATGCGGAGCTGGGCAGGTGCTCCCGCCTTCATGGGGCTGGCGGGTGGGCTAGAGAAGGGCCGCCAGGACCCCAGTGGCTTCCATCTGCACTGTGGTAGCTAGCCTCTGACAAATTCATGAGCTCTGAGGCTGCGGGGTCCGGCTGAGCTGCTGAGTCTGACCTGCCTCCTGCCTTTGTCTGCCCAGAGTACCCTGCCCTTCCCCAGGCTCCAGGCTGGCCCTGGCGGTGACAGCCCAGTGTCCTAACAGTGGTTTCAGAGCCCAGTGGTCGGATGTCCTCATGGCAACCATGAGCTTGTCTCTTGCTGAGGGCCCTGGTGTGTCTTTGAGGGGCCTGTGGGTGTGTTGCATGACATGTGTGCATCTGGCATGTGAGCCCAGCAGGCCACATGCTCCTGGGCGTGTGTGGCCTGGGTGTGGAGTGTGCAGTGGGGTGTCCCAGAGCCCTCAGGAACTGGGCCAGTGAGCACGTGCATATGTGTGTGTGTGTTCATGGGTTTGCATGTGTGTAGGCACGTGGGTTTGGATCCATGTGTATGCATGTTACAGAGAAAGCATATGTGGATGTGTGTGCATGCATGAGAGCACGTGTTTTGATTCTACCTGAACTGCTGGCTGGCAGCCTGGCATCTGAGCTGAGCCACTGGGGGATGCTGGGCAGCTGACCCGTCCTGCAGCTGTGAGGGGGGTGGGAGAGGCCGGTGGGCAGCTGGACTGTCCGGGGTATGAGTCAGGGAGGAAGGGGGGAGTGCATCTCGTCTGGAGAAGCTGGGAGCTGGCTCCTTCCCAGGCTCCACTTGGCACTCCTGGTGTCTCACCGTGGGGTAGGCTGGGGAGGAGGTGGAGAGCCAGGGCAGCTGGGAAGCCCACGGAAGCTGCATGAGGCAAGAACCCCCAGGTGCAGTGGTTGCCAGCATGGAGGTCGGATCAGCTCAGCACACCAGGGTCTGGGCCTGGCCTAGGGCTGGTGTGGGGGTCGGAGGCAGGGTGGGGGGCCAACGTTGAGAGGAGGTGAGAGAGCACAGGGGGAGGAGGGAGGCCAAGAGGGCGGGCCTGCAGGTGGGGGCAGGGACTAGACAGACTTGGGTGGCCTCCCTGAGGAGGAGCCCTGGGGCTGTGAGCTGGGCTGGTGCCACCTCGGAGGCCTGCTGGGCCCCGCTCCCAGGGGAACTCGGTGAGGAGGAGGCTACCAGCGCCAGCGCAGTTTGATGCTGTGGAGCCAGCGGGGCTCCTGGGCTCCAGGGCTTGGCTGTCTGGAAAGTGGTGGGGAGGCACCGAGCAGTGTGGGAATTGGAGGACAGGCGAGGGGCAGGAAAGAGGGGCCATGCCCAGTCCCATGCTGGGGGTGTAAGGTCCCCCTTCCATCGCCCAGTGTGGGCAGAGCTCTTGCCCCTCAAAAGGGGCAGGGCCCGATTGATGTCCCACACTGAGGAACACCCAGAGCCCCCTCCCCGCGCCTGGCTTTCTTGGAAAGCTGCGGTGGCCTCTGCAGGGCTGGGGGCCCGGGGACATTCGGTGCCTTGGTGTCCGCTCTCCCCAATTCCTGACACGAGGCCCCCTGCAGGCTGGGGACAGCAGTGCACTCTGAGCCAGGCCTGCAGGGGGGCCTTTCCTTTCACTGTAACTCTTACATGGTGCTGTTCATGCAGCCTCGTGCTCAGCACGTCACAGACTGCGCCCATCGCACCAGCTCAGTCCTTTGGTGTCTTTCCTGTTATTGCCCCCCATTTGCAGCCAGGAATCCGTGCCCAGAGAGGGTCTGCAACTGACCCAAAGTCATACATGCAGTGAGGCCAGCAAGCAGCGACCCAGCTGTGACAGTACATTCTGCCACTGAGGTAGAGAGCAGCGCCATGGGAAGCCTGGGGTTACTGTGCTGAACTCTGAGGATGGATCTCTGTCTCCACTTGGAGGTGTGGCCCTTGCATGAAGGCCTGCCCAACATCCCTCCTCCTGCCTTCTTCCCGTGAAAAGCCTCATCCGCTGGCTTAGGTATTTTCCCAAGCTTTAGGGAGAAAGTCCATTTGTTTGCACTATTTCGTGCCAAGGTGTGAATGGCTAACTTGCTGGGAATAGCTGCCTTTAAAAAGAAAACTTCTGACTTAACCTCAGAACTATTAACATCAGGGGCAGGTAATTCTTGGGGTGAGGAGTGCTTTCCTGTGCCCAGGAAAGGAGGCTCCACCCACTAGATGCTAGCAGCATCTGCTCTGTCATGACAACCAGACATCTCCAGGTGAGAGTGTTTGGCCTACCTGGCCCTCATCCTGTGGGAAGACGTGTCAGATGTCTGAGTAGGGAGGGACTGACAGATGATTCCCTTCAGTGACAGCCTGAGGGAGGGTCTGTAAGAAACCAAGAAGGAGGTGCTTTTAAGCAGGATCTGGGGTTGCCTGGCACCTTCCTGCCACTTCCTGGACCCTCCTCTGTGCCCATGCCACCCAGGGCGGTAGATACTCTAACAGGATCCTCTCAGGTTAACCCAGCAGCTGGCAGCTGGCAGCCCTTCTTGTCCCTCCACCAACAAGGAACTTAGCCACTGTGAGTTACCTTACCAATCCTGTGGTGGAGCCCGTGTTTGTGGCAGAGTAGTTTAGTTTGTGGGGCCCTCTCAGCGGAGCCTGGTGCTGACCGAGCATGCCAGCTCTGTCTGGGCTGATGTATCACTGGTTTGCTGGTCAGAGAGTCCAGCCTTCCTGGCAATCCTTCTCACTTCGTGTGGTCACCTTGTCCTGGGTGAGCAGGGTGTGGGTGGGGACTCTAACAGCCTGGACAGCTCTGTTCAAATGCTGCTGGACATCTGGCCAAGCAAGCAAGGTACTTAAGTGAGCCTGGGCCAGGTGGGCAGGCAGCCAGTGTCCAGATGCCGACAGCCTGTGTGTGGGCAGGGTGGCTGACTACGTTCCTGGTGGTGTGCCTGTCTCCACTGCAGTTGTCCACATCCTCCCAGAGTCGCCTGGCTGCAGAGCCCAGGCCAATCAATGAGGATCCTGGCTAGAGGATCCAAGAGATGCCCACCTGGAAACATGACTGCTCATTCATTCAGGAAAAGTTGATGAGCTGGGCAGGGGGTGTGAGTGTGTGCACAGTTTGAGCATGTGCAGGGGGTGAGTGTGTGCATAGTTTGAGCATGTGCATGGGTGTGGGTGTATGCACGGTGTGTGTGCACAGTTTGAGCATGTGCAGGGGGTGTGGATGTGTGTACAATTTGAGTATGTGCATGGGGTGTGGGTATGTGCACGGGATGTGAGTGTGTGCATGTGGCATGAGCATCTGTATGACCCTCCTCACTGAGCTCCCTGTCTAGCGGGGAGGTAGGTGAATAGGAGGCAAGAAAATAAGAAAAACAGTATCAGCTGTGATGAGAAACCAGCGATGAGGGGAGTGGCGAGACCCCACTTCAGGGAGGGCCACAGCAGAGCCTCTCTGAGGAGATGCACAGGGACCTCAGGCACAAGTGGCAGGAACAGCATTCCTGGTGGAGGGAACACTGCAGGCAAAGGCTCCTTTGCTTGTTTGAGGCCCACTGGGGTTTTATCTATTTGCCGGGTGGGCCATGGGGGCTGGAAGGGTGCACGGGGGCATGCGGGGTGGGGCAGTCTGAGAGTCGCAGGACCACATCACATGGGTGAAGAGCCCGTGACGAGGAATCATTTGGACAGTGTTAACGAGCCACAGGAGTGCTGACTAGGTCAACCTCAGAATCGCAGGGCATGAGCTGCGGGCCTGTCTGCTCCTCATATTTAATATGCACAGCACAGGGACACTGTCACAGAGACTTCACTGTGCACAGGAGTGGGAAGGACAGTGTGGTGTGGGAAATGACAAAACCCACAACCTCCCAAGTACCACCCTTGCTCTTACAAGCTGCCTGCAGAGTGGGGACAGGGCATGTGGACCTCGCTGCAGGGATTCCTTGAGGGCCTGCCCTCTCCATGCCCCAGGCTGCCTCCCCTGTGCAGTCGGGCTCTGCAGTCACAGGCAGCCAGCCCTGCACTCCTGGTGTCAGTGGATTACTGGTGGCTGAGGAGTCCAAGCCAACTCCCTCCTGCAATTAGCTGGTTTGCCAGAGGCTGGGAGGATGGTTGAAAAATGTCTACATTTTTATTGAGTTTAGTATAAGATATTTTTTAAGTCAATGCTTTAATTCATATGTTAAGGCTTTTCCTCACTTCCCACTTGCCCAAGAGCTGGCTAAATGCAGCCCTACCTCCTCCTAATAATGGAAAATTCCTGGGGGCTGGGGGGATGGAGGGCTGGGACTTGCTGTCTATACAGGCATTTCCTGTTGTCCAAATGAGAAGGTTAGGATGTCAAACTCTGACCCAGGCCAAATGATTGAGAACCTGTCCGTCCTTATTTCCCTAAATTAAGTCTTGTTTCTCGGGCTGGTGAGCTTTCCCTCTGGGTCTCTGTGGGGGTCATCTCTTTCTGCAGGGGTGCTGGGAAGGAGTTCTTTTCCTGGGAGGAGACGGAGCTGGTGCTGGTGCAAAAGGAAGCTGCTTTTCGGGCCATGGGCCTGGCCTCGGAACTCCAGTATGGCTGACCATCTGGAGATAAACACGTTCTGTGTGGCCTGTGAGCAGACAGGGATGTAACAGCAGCAGGCAGGCTGCCTCAAAGGGCTCACAAGCAGGGCATTAGAGCCAGTCCCCCTCCACGGCCAACAGGGGATCGGCCTCACCACTGATGTCGCTCAGCTGGCCCCCCAGCCAGGAGAAGCCCTGCCCTGTCCCAGGTTAGGGCTGAGAGAGTAAGTAGTCAGGACCCCCTGGATTGGGAGAAGTGGTTTTCCAGAAAATGCTGAGCCTGCTTGCTGACCTGCACCACCGCGGAAGGGTCGCTGTGCAGGTTCCCTGGAGGGACAATGCTGACGTGCTTTGATCTGGCCTCAGCCACCAGCAATGCCACATCTGCTGACCACCCATAGGGGCCTGATCATGCCGGGCCCTGCGGGACACGTAGTGTCCAGAGGAATGCAGAAGCAGGGAGCTCCCTGCGGGTGGGGACAGAGCAAGAGCTGGAGATGGGCGGATTCCCAAGACCTCTGTGCTGGCCTGGGAGGTGACAGTGGTCACCATAGTTCTCAGCTCACTCACTGGTCTGTGTTGGACTGCTTAGTGTGGCCACGGGCGACACGGGGGACAAAGGAGGAGACTGGGGTCTGGGGACAGTGTTCAGTACAGGGGTGTTGACAGGACAGTGCCCTGCTTGGTAGTTCACGCTGGCTGCAGGCCTCTCCAGGCTGGAGCTGGGCATCTGTGCACCCGAAATTTTCCACTCTTCTCTGGGTCCTCATTGCTGTCTTGGCAAAGAGGGCTTGAACCTGAAAGCTTTTCCATCTATCCTATATAATAAAAGTGTAATACACAAATCGACCGAATGGCAGAACAACGGGACAACCATCTGGATGACCACCTGGGACCACGCTATGACCAGGCCAGCCAAGGCAACTGTGGTGCGATTGGTCGGGGGCTCGGCCATTGCCCCTTGATCGCCCTGCAGAGGGAGGCCCAGGCCACCGATTGGCGGGCTGCGGTGGATGGACTGGGCCGCCCTTGAGAGGGGCGCCCAGATCCCCGGTGCTGGAGGGAAGCCGGTGCCGGCAGCCAGCCGGGGGAAGGAAGGGCTGCTTTTGCATGAATTTTGTGCATCTGGCCTCTAGTTTTTAAATAAATGGAATTCCAGTCACTTGCATGGGATTCACCCCAACTGAGCATGTTTACGACTTGCCTCACCTGAGTTGCACAAAACGGAAGACATAGGTGACCAATGTGCCAGCTCACTGAAAGGACACAGCTACAGAGGAAGCAGAGGCTCACACCTTGATGCAGGGTGGGCCTCCCAGAATCTACCAAGTGCCTTTGCAGATGAGAGAAGAGAGGGTCCCCCCTCCACCCCCCACCCCTCAGGCAGGCTTCCTCTGGAGCGGCCTCCATCTCACTCCTCACCCCTAGAATCACTTGTCTTTCAGGGGCTACTTCACTTGCACATCAAAGTCCCGGAAGAGACTCCCCTGGGAGGGAATGGCCTGTCTCAGGGGACCAGGTAGAGGTGGCCCCTTCTGGAGTTTGACATCTGAGTTGCAGTCACTTTGTCCAGCCCTCTGAAGAGTGGGAGTGAGGGTCACCCAGCTGCCATCCCTGTGGGTCCAGCTGTGTGGGGAATGCAGAGCGCCCCTCCTTTCCTTTTGCCACCCAGGCCCCTCCCCTCTCCCCATGGACCAGGCTGGTGCCTCCTTCCTCAGCCTGGGCTCTGCAGGGGTGCAGGCCTGGGGCTGACAACTGGGAAAGTAGACAGGGAGGTGGGGTCAGGAGTATGGCCCCTGGGACCTGCCCTTGTGCACAGTCCAACCCTAACATTTTGGATGACTCACAAATTAGTCCTGTACCTGCATGGACCACTGTTTTCTATTGAATTAAAAAGAAAAAACAAACCGAAACCGGTTTGGCTCAATGGATAGAGCGTCAGCCTGCGGACTGAAAGGTCCCGGGTTCGATTCCAGTCAAGGGCATGTACCTTGGCTGCGGGCACATCCCCAGTAGGGGGTGTGCAGGAGGCAGCTAATCAATGTTTCTCTCTCATTGATGTTTCTGACTTTCTATCTCTCTCCCTTCCTCTCTTTAGAAAAATCAATAAAATATATTTAAAAAACAAACAAAACAAAAACCAAAACAGGGCATTTGGCTGCTAGCTTTGGAGGCCAAAGGGTAGGGCAAGAGCTGTTTTTAAGCCAAGTTACCAGTGGGGAGAGTGACCACTCTGAACAGGCCTTTTACTTAGTAGACCCCATGGTGCTGGGCAAATGTGGGAAGAGGCTGGATGTGGTCCCAAAAGTCCCTCCACCAGAGGTGGAGCGGGGGCTTCTAGCTCCTGCTGCTGCCGCCAACCACTGCCCCTGCCATGCCGATCCAGCCCAGGCCTGGGTTACAGCCACCCCGCGTGCTGCCCCCCGCTGCCCGCGAGTCCTCACCCCTTCAGCCAGGTGCAGCCTCAGACCCCCTCCAAGGTTTCCAGGGACAAGTCTCTCTCGCCCCACCTCTGACCACTGTGCCCCACGACCTGCCGGCCTGCGGGGCGGGGAGCAGCTCCCCTGCCTCTTCTTCCAGGGCCTCCTCTGGGCCCAGTTCGGGTCACCTCTTAGGGATTCTCCCTAGACGCTTCCCTGCACTTTGCAAGGGTCAGTGTGCGGTGGGGGAAGGGGTCAGGCCGGTCCACCTAAAAGCCACCCCTTCCGGCTTGGAGGTGCCGGGTCCAGAGGGGCTAGGACCGCTCGGTGTGTGTTCGCCTGAGCCTGTCCACCCCACAGGTGACCAAGGGCAGGTTCTCTCGACCGGGCGTACGTAGTTGAGGGAGCGGGAAGGGGTTGGCCGGAGGCGCGGACGCCTAGCCGCCTCTTGATTCCCCGCCCCTCCCGCTGCCCGCACGGCTTCGCAGGGGTTAACGGGGGCGGGGCAAGGCGGAGGGCGGAGCGAGGCGGCCGCCGCGTCTCCCCTCCCCCCGCCTCCCCCCCCCGCCCCCCCAGTGAGGCCTGGGCAGGCTAGAGCGCAGGAGCCGCCGCTGCCGCCGCCCCCGCCGCCCCTGCCATGCGGCTCCCGGGCCCGGGGCCTGGGCTCGGGGCGCCCGCAGCGTGCCGCCCCCGCTGCCCCCGCTGAGTCTGCGCCCTTTCCGCCCGGCGCCACCCGCACCATGGTGCAGAAGTCGCGCAACGGCGGCGTGTACCCCGGCCCGAGCGGCGAAAAGAAGCTCAAGGTGGGCTTCGTGGGGCTGGACCCCGGCGCTCCCGACAGCACTCGGGATGGCGCACTGCTCATCGCCGCCTCCGAGGCCTCCAAGCGCGGCAGCATCCTTAGCAAGCCGCGCGCGGGCGGCGTGGGCGCCGGGAAGCCCCCGAAGCGCAATGCCTTCTACCGCAAGCTGCAGAATTTCCTCTACAACGTGCTGGAGCGGCCGCGCGGCTGGGCCTTCATCTACCACGCCTACGTGTGAGTGTCCGGCTCCGCGCCCACGCTGGGAGCCTGGGACCCAGCCGGGACCGTGCCCCCTGGGTGAAGCGAAGGGCGCAGACTGGAGAGGTTTTTGGAGAGATCAAGCCGGAAGGAGTTCTGGGGTGCGGGGTTCAGAGCAGAGTGGGGGCGCCTGTCCCCCTCTTCTCTCCTCCCCACTCCACGATGCGGCTTGGCTGGGTTGCATCAGCCCTTCCCCTTGCGGGATGGGGTTTGCGTAGCCCCAGCCACCCCTCCTTGGCCCTAGAGAGGCCCCTCCCCACGGCCATTGCACCAAACAAAGGGCCTGCGGGGAGGGAGGGCGGCGCTGCCCTCTAGCCTCTGGATCTAGACTCCTGAGGGGTCCCTCTGGGCTGGCCTCCTCCAAAGAAGGGGATGATGAAAGGGCTGGCCTACCCTCCCCATCCCCCCAAGCAACTCATTCCATCTGGGGAGAGATTCTAGGTTGCTGAAATGGGAGGGGTCCTAACATGACTCCCCTCCCCCAACCTGAAGCTTAGAGAAGTTGAGTCCTGCCCCTGGTGCCTGCAGCTGGCCCTGCCCTGCCTGCATCCCTGAATCCCCCTCTCGCCCTCTGTTCCCAACCCCCCACCCCACAGCCCGCCCCGCCAGGTGGAGGGGTGCTGCTGCAGGGGCCTGCCAGCCCTGACCCAGAAGGGTGGTTGGTGCCCCAGGCCCGGTGTTCAGGGAGCTCCTGCTCTGGGGCCGGGCCAGTGGCCTCTGGCCAGCGGCTGTGCACACGAGTTTCCGTGGCTGGCGCCTGTGAGAGTGCGTGTGCCTGTGCCCTGCACGGCCGCTGGGAGTGCAGGCACTCTCCCATCCAGCCAGACCTGCTACTCGACCATTTTGTGTGAGAAGCATTTGGGATGGGAGTGAGGGGCGGATTTTGGAAAACTGTCTCCACCTGACCTGGATGAGAGGGGTGCGTGCTTGTGAGTGTGACCAGGGACCTGGGCCCATGTGTCTGGACAGACTCTCTGTGGGATGGGGGCAGTGACCCTGGGAGGGAAATTCCAGGCTGCTTGTGGAGAGTGTGTCCTAGGGGGACTGTGTCCCAGCCTTAGCACCCAGCTACCCTGGGAATCCCAAGAGATACAGGCTCCTGGCATTGCAAGCATCATCCCCAGGGCCCCAGGTGGCTCTGCTCTTCCTGGGCTGCTGCTCAAATGCGCTCCTCAGCCTCGGGCCCAGTGTCTGCTCACCAAGGACCCTCCCATCTGGCTGGGGGCCCAGGAGACTCTGGGCTGTGGTCATCCAGGTCCTGGCCTGAGGTGATCTCTGGTACATACACAGCCCATCCCCATGGCCTAGCAGGTGCTGGAGGTTTGCCATGCTTTGGGCACAGATGTCCCTGGCTGGCAGCTTTTCCTGGGGGGTCCCCTCTGGGTGGTCTCTCCCTGCTTGGGCCTGAAGTGATCGTCCCTCTGTGCCAACTACCTCCTATAAGCAGCAGTGTTCAGAATGAGAAGCAGGGTGTGTGGGGACCCTGGGCCAGGCTCTGCTCCTGTTTTCTCTCTGGGTAGCCCTGAATCAGGACATGTGGGCCAGAAGCGTGGGGGTGTCAGTGGCATTAGCCCTCACTGCCAAGGAAGCCCTGCCCTGCAGCCTGCTCAGGCCCTCCTCGGCCCCTCCACTGAGAGCACGAGCTTCCTGAGCTTCCCTTGCCCCCAGCTCACCTATGGGGGCCTCAGACTCAGGGAAAGGCGGCTCAGTGGTAGGGGAGTGGGATAGGCAGGAGGGGTCTGCAGCTGCTGTTGGGTTAGGCACTTAAGTCTAGTCTTTGTAGGCTCAGTTATGCTATCAGTAAAGTGGGCACAGAGGGTCTGGTGGAGATGGACTCCCAGGGCTGGTGCAGTATGCTCTCCCCACGATGCCAGGGCTGTCCTGCGGGCTGTCCTGCCGTGTGACTCTGTTGCTCATCATCCTGTCCCCAGGTGTGGAATGCTCCACTCTCCCTGTGCTGCCATCCATGGATCCAGCCCCACCCTGACACAGGAAACCTTCACTGCCCACTGACCCCTAGGGTGTGGCCACCCGGTGCCCTGCTCCCTTGCCCAGCTTGGGCTGACAGCCTGACTCATGTCTTGGCTTGTGGATTCATTAATTAAATGAAGGGCAAGCTCCTCCTCCTCCCCTTCCCCCTCCTTCTCCCCCTCCTCCCCCTCTTCTTCCTCCTCCCCCTCTTCCTCCCCCTCTTCTTCCTCCTCTCCTTCCCCCTCCCCCTCCTCCTCCTCCTCCTCCTCCCCCTTCCCCTCCTCTTTCTCCTCCTCCTCCTCGCCCGTCCTGTGTTGGGCTTGGACACTAGTGGAGGGAGGGTGGGGAACATGGTCTGGGGCTGACAGTCCTGGTGGAGACCGATCCTGAGTCTGGGGCAGTTTAGCCTTTTGTTTTCACGCTTTTTGGGGGGAAGATGGGAGTGTCCCAGTGAATCTTGGTAGACAGCTGCTGCCAGAGGTGGGAGGGAGGCGACTGCCCTGCTTTGTGGGCCTCAGATCAGTTCCCCCTCCCACCCACCCCCTGCAAAAGGGGCTGTCTCTGCAGACATGCCCGGGTGCAGAGCCATGGCCATCCCTCACCTGGCCACCCCTCACCGGGCCACCCCTCACCGGGCCACCCCTCACCGGGCCACCCCTCACCGGGCCTGTGAGCTGTGCCAGAGGCACTGGAGACAGGAGCCTTCCTTGAGCTGGGGAGAGGGGCATTGGAGACCTCAAGGTACAGGCCAGCCTGGGATCTCCTCCTCAGCCCTGGGAGGGTCCTTCCTCTGCTTGTGCTGGATGGAGAGTGAACCCGGGCAGGCGCCCCAGGGCACACATGGGCTCATGGAGAAGCTATGGGTCCTTGGTGGAATTCTGGGAGGGCAGCTTGAGAGTTTCCATCGCTCCCTCAGTGCTGCCTCCCTCAGGTGTCGCCTCTTAGCCATGACCCCCAGCAATGACCAGCCCCTTCCGTGGGGAGCCCAGCAGCCCTGTAAGTGCTCCTCCCCATGTCCATCCCTCACAGCACGAGACAGGGCCCTGAGGGTCTGTGCACCTGAAAGTGGGGCATTCTCTATGTAAGAGGATTTTCAGGTACAGGGTCTGGAGTTTGCAGGAGTTTTTCAAAGGGGGTTCAGAGGATGTGCTTGGGAGAGCGCCTGTGAGGGGTGGGGACTGTGGGCTCTAGGCCAGCCTGGCTGGGACCTTGCCTCCACTGATGCCCCCAGACCTCAGCCCTGAGTTTCCTCATCTGTAATATGAGGATGATGATTCTGTGAGTCACTTAACACAGTGTTGGGTACATGTGATGGTCACGCAGCTTGTCACCATGACTGGTTCAGCAGGCGAGGCCTTGTCCTGGAGGGAGGTGGAGGGCCCAGCAGGCAAGGACTGGCGTGTGGGCTCACAGCTCCTCAGCCTCCTGCCCCTCAGTCCATCCTTGGCCAGTTCTCAGCACGGCAACCAGCACCTGGACCTGAGTGAAAGTCTTACTGCCAACAAGGGCCTGGTGCCTGATGTGCATAGAGGATAACACTGTGGCGCTGTCTTTTGTAAAAAGAAAGTCTTTTGTTGTAAGGACTATAGGCAAGGAGACAGGAGGTGGTGCTCAAATCTGTCTCCCCACCCAGGGCTCCGGCTGGATTTGAGGATTTCAGCACCGGGTCTTCCTGGACAGCGCACCGGCGTTTCTGAAAGACTCAGGCCCCCATCCTATCTTGGCTTGAGGCTCTGTGGAGGCAGCCGCTGAGGGTCTACCGTGAGGTGTCCAAGGTGTGACTTGTGAGTGGGGCTCACAGGTGTGACTCGTGAGGTTTCAGCTTTGGTTCTGGGTTTTGTTAGAAATAGGATAGGATCAGTTTGAGCTGGCTCTGTGGTTGCCAAGGGGTTCGGGGCTGCTGCTTAGACATGAGGATGCCCTTGGGTGTGAGGCCTGGCTCTGACACTTGTCCATGGACTAGCTGTTCTCCTAAGGAGACTCGAGCTCTGCGCTGCCCAGGTATTGGGCGATGCTCCTGCTCTGCTGATGGCAGACATTCTGGCATCCTGAGCCTCCACACATGGAAAACACCACTGTGGGCAGCTTGTACCAATGAACTCCTGGACCGTAAAAAAATCACATGGGCCCTGGGACACTGGGTTCCCACAAAGGCTGTGCTGACTAGTCATGTGCTGACCTAGCTCGTGGGGGCCTCGAGGCTGAGCCCACTTTGGATGGGACTGTCCCAGGAGCACGGGAGATGCCCACCAGGAGGCTGGAGCTCAGCTGAGCTTTCTGACGCCAATCTGCGGAGCGCGCTGGCAGCCTTTCCCACGCGCCACCTCTGTGGCAGTGCACAGGCATCACTCGCAGAGGGAGTGCACCTTCCTGTTATGACTGCATGGCGCCTGTCCAGCCCTTTCTACAGGGCCCGAGCAGCAGGTTTGGGTCCAAGGGAGAAAGAAGAGAAGCAGACCCAAGATTGTTCCCCAAGAATGTCACCAAACAGGCTGCTGAAGAAACAGCTGGTGCTGGGCCTGACTCAGGCTTGCCCTGCCCGGCGACGCCCCTGTCTCCCCTCTGAGCACAGACGTGTCCACAGTCATGCATCCTGCTGACCTGTTTGCTCACTTCCCTGGCAGTTGGCACAGCAGTGAGCTTGTTCTTGGTGAGGTGGGTGCATGCAGGATCGGGTCAGTGCCAAAGAGACAACTGTTTTTAAGGCCTGGCGTCACTCACGTGAAGTGATAGAGTCAGAGGGGAGGCTCCAGGCCATTCATTGAGCACATGGACTAGTCTGCTGTTGGGTGGGCTGGAGTGTTTGTTATTCGAGCCTGAGACAGACCATGCTTTTTTGTGGTTAATCCTCAGTCAAGGATATCTTTCCATTGATTTTTAGAGAGTGGAAGGGACAGGGAGACAGAGAGAAACATCAACGTGAGAGAGACACAACAATTGGTTGCCTCATGGGCACGTCCCAACTGGCACCGTGCCCTTGACAGGGAATCAGGACCCTTCAGTGCATGGGCTGATGCTCTGACCACTGAGCACGCTGACTAGTGCGTAGACCATGCTTTTAATTCATCCGGAAGGAAATAGGGCTGAAGACCTTGAGGGTCTCATTGCCCCTGGGATGGGCGCTCTCCAGTCCTGCTCGGGTCTGCATTCTGGAGGTTCTGCTGGGCCCATGTAGGAGCTGTGAGGATAACTTTGCAGAAGAATAAGGTGCTTCTAACACAGTTTGCCTTGGGAAGTTTGTGTGGCTGTTTCTGCAACCCACTCAGAGTTGTCTCACTAGAGTGCCAGGAGCCTGCTGTGGAGGGGGCGAAGGGCAGGGATGCAGGCTGCAGCAGAGGGTTTCCCTCTGGAAAAGCAGGTCTGAGCTCTGGTTAGATGTGGGATCAGTCACAGGGGGTCTGGAAGTCATTTCTGGCTCCCTATTCTATAGGAACTGGTGAGAATGACGTCTCTGGGATGATGGGTGTTGGAGTTTGATGTGATTCCTCAGGTGCTCCACACACACCTGCTGTCATTTAGCCTCAGACACTGAGGTTCAGGGCCCCAGGTGAGGTAAGTGGGGCAGCCAGGATGCAGGCCTGGCAGGCACTGGGCTTCAGGGGCCCCAACTTTCCCCTGTAGCCCCTGCAGACAGGGAGGGGAGGTCCACTAGGAGTGGTGACCTGCCTGCCCTCTAGGAGGCTGTGTCTTCTCTCTAGCCACTGGCTGCCCAGAGCCTCTGTCCCACTGGCAGCTCCTTGCAAAGCTCTAATGGCCGGCTGGGGCTGCTCTTCTTGGGGAAATGGGAGGGTGGATATGTCCCAGGCCCCCAGCCCCGAGTCTGAATTTTGTCTCCGGGATGTTGGATTGTGTTCCTTCTGGATTGTTCTGCAGAGTGTAGACCCCTGCCTCCCCCAGATCCTGTCCACTAGGCTCCAGCTGTACATGGCCCCTCCATCTTTACCTAACTAGACAGCTTAGGACTTAAAGTTTGCTTTCTTATTTTGTTTTGGAAAGAGTACTTGAAGCTTTGTAGGAGGACAAGGCCATTTTGTCCCGGGAGCCCAGGTTTGGGGAAGTGGTGAACAGGTTAGGGGTGTGGTGGTGGGAGGAGCCTGGGCAAGCACTTTGCCAGCTCCTTCAGAGATGGTGTCTGCTTCCTGTGTGCAGGGCGCTAAGCTGGGCCCCTGATGGACAGGTTGCTATGGAGCCTGGCTGGGTCCACAGGAGTTGAGAAATTTGTTCACCCAGAGACCCAGCCTTCATGAGGGACCAGACCCAGTGTGCCTAGGGAGAGGGCCGAGCCGGATGCTGGCCGTGGTCCTGAACACAAACTCATGGCTGTCTCTCCTTTTGGGCAGCAACCAGCCCTCAGAGTGGGGCTTGGCCCCCCTGGTGCTGGGGAAGGGGCTGGTCATGTGAATCTCTTGCTTCCGCCTTCAGATTCAACCCTGTGTGCTCACAGGGCCTCTGCTCCTTGGAGAGCATCCTCTCCGACGTGGGTGTTTAATGAGCTGAGAGCTGAATAACATTGTGTGGAAGGAAGTCGGTGTTTGACCCAGGCAGCGGACCGACGGTACCATTCTGTCTGAGCAAGGGAAAGCTATGGTCTCTTAAACACTTGGTTATGGTTTATTACCTTTTCTGATTGCAAAAATGACAATAACCACTGTAGGAAATTGGAAAGATGCTGGAAAACGTTAAGGAAGATTGCTGACCCTCTGAGTGACTCTCAAGCATGTGGGCTTGGCTGCGCATTTCTTCAACAGGATAGGACTCAGACTCAGGGACCCTGTATGTTATGGTGTGCGGTAACAGTTTCCTTGAGGAATTCCAGATGGAGGCATATCTGGTGCCTCCTGGTGCAGGCGACAAGGTCACCCTGATCCCATCTCCCCTCGTCCTGCGCCCTCCATCCTGGACTTTCTGTTCTGGGTCCACCATACTGCACCCTCCGTCCCGGTCCCTCCGTCCTGGTCCCTCCCTCCCGGTCCATCCGTCCCAGGTCCTCACTCCCAGTCCCTCCGTCCCGGTTCCTCCGTCCCAGGTCCTCCGTCCCGGTCCCTCCGTCCCGGTCCCTCCGTCCCGGGTCCTCCGTCCTGGGTCCTCCGTCCCGGTCCCTCCGTCCCGGTCCCTCCGTCCCGGGTCCTCCATCCCGGCCCCTCCCTCCCGGTCCCTCCGTCCGGGTCCCTCCCTCCCGGTCCCTCCGTCCCGGTCCCTCCCTCCCGGTCCCTCCGTCCCGGTCCCTCCGTCCCGGGTCCTCCGTCCCGGTCCCTCCCTCCCGGTCCCTCCGTCCCGGTCCCTCCGTCCCGGGTCCTCCGTCCCGGTCCCTCCGTCCCGGTCCCTCCCTCCCGGTCCCTCCGTCCCGGTCCCTCCGTCCCGGGTCCTCCGTCCCGGTCCCTCCGTCCCGGTCCCTCCCTCCCGGTCCCTCCGTCCCGGTCCCTCCGTCCCGGTCCCTCCGTCCCGGGTCCTCCGTCCCGGTCCCTCCGTCCCGGTCCCTCCGTCCCGGTCCCTCCGTCCCGGGTCCTCCGTCCCGGGTCCTCCGTCCCGGTCCCTCCGTCCCGGTCCCTCCCTCCCGGTCCCTCCGTCCCGGTCCCTCCGTCCCGGTCCTTCCGTCCCGGGTCCTCCGTCCCGGTCCCTCCGTCCCGGTCCCTCCCTCCCGGTCCCTCCCTCCCGGTCCCTCCCTCCCGGTCCCTCCGTCCAGGTCCCTCCGTCCCGGGTCCTCCGTCCCCGTCCCTCCCTCCCGGTCCCTCCGTCCCTGGTCCTCCGTCCCGGTCCCTCCGTCCCGGTCCCTCCGTCCCGGTCCCTCCCTCCCGGTCCCTCCGTCCCGGTCCCTCCGTCCCGGTCCCTCCCTCCCGGTCCCTCCGTCCCAGGTCCTCCGTCCCGGTCCCTCCCTCCCGGTCCCTCCGTCCCGGTCCCTCCGTCCCGGTCCCTCCGTCCCGGTCCCTCCCTCCCGGTCCCTCCGTCCCGGGTCCTCCGTCCCCGTCCCTCCCTCCCGGTCCCTCCGTCGCTGGTCCTCCGTCCCGGTCCCTCCATCCCGGTCCCTCCCTCACGGTCCCTCCCTCCCAGTCCCTCCGTCCCGGGTCCTCCGTCCCCGTCCCTCCCTCCCGGTCCCTCCGTCCCTGGTCCTCCGTCCCGGTCCCTCCCTCCCCGTCCCTCAGTCCGGGTCCCTCCCTCCCGGTCCCTCCGTCCCGGTCCCTCCGTCCCGGTCCCTCCGTCCCGGTCCCTCCCTCCCGGTCCCTCGTCCCGGTCCCTCCCTCCCGGTCCCTCCGTCCCGGTCCCTCCCTCCCGGTCCCTCCGTCCCGGTCCCTCCGTCCCGGGTCCTCCCTCCCGGTCCCTCCGTCCCGGTCCCTCCGTCCCGGTCCCTCCGTCCCGGGTCCTCCGTCCCGGGTCCTCCCTCCCGGTCCCTCCGTCCCGGTCCCTCCGTCCCGGGTCCTCCGTCCCGGTCCCTCCGTCCCGGGTCCTCCGTCCCGGTTCCTCCGTCCCAGTCCCTCCGTCCCGGTCCCTCCGTCCCGGGTCCTCCCTCCCGGTCCCTCCATCCCGGTCCCTCCTTCCCGGTCCCTCCGTCCCGGGTCCTCCGTCCCGGGTCCTCCCTCCCGGTCCCTCCGTCCCGGTCCCTCCCTCCCGGTCCCTCCGTCCTGGTCCCTCCGTCCCGGGTCCTCCGTCCCGGTCCCTCCCTCCCGGTCCCTCCGTCCCTGGTCCTCCGTCCCGGTCCCTCCGTCCCGGTCCCTCCGTCCCGGTCCCTCCCTCCCGGTCCCTCCGTCCCGGTCCCTCCGTCCCGGTCCCTCCGTCCCGGTCCCTCCCTCCCGGTCCCTCCGTCCCAGGTCCTCCGTCCCGGTCCCTCCCTCCCGGTTCCTCCGCCTGGGCCCTCCATCCTGGACCCTTCTTTCTGGGTACTTGGTGGCTTAGGGAAGGAGACAGCAGCTGTGGTGCTGTCTGGAGGATGGATGCTGAGTGGTCACACATCTGGTGGCTGACCCCGAAGTCAGGACCAAGGCTGGCCTGGGAGGGGCATGTTAAAATGAGGCCCTGCTGCCAGAGGCTGAGAGGACATTCACTGAGACATTTGTAGGGCACAAGTCTGAGGGGTAGCCTGAGAGCTGATTGGAGGGTTTAGGGGAGTTTAGGGGAGACTGTCATGGGGGGAGGCAGGCCTGGCTGTCCTATCAGCCTGGGGGCAGAGGGCAGTGCCCCTCCCGCTCCCCATCCTGCATGATGCCTCCTGTGGTGAGGCTGAGGGCCCAGCAGGGCGGAGACTGGGACCTGCAGGGGCAGGAGTCAGCCTTGGTGGCCCTCTGCTCAGGCAGCTCCTCAGGCAGAGCAAGGCACTTGCTGGACTCCAAAAGTACCGCATTGGGGAGGGGGTGGCAGGGGAGCTCAGGGGACACCGGCCAGGACTGGGCCCACAGAGTGAACTTGGTGGGGGGCGCTGAAGCTGACAGAGACAGCTCAGTGTAAGTGTGGAAGGAGACACTCCTGTGAGGGGAACTCCCACATCGGGAAGCCACCTCCTTGTGGGACCCATGCAGTGTCACCCCTCAGGCTTCCCGATCAGGTGCCCTTGGTCTGGTGGCAGGGATGGGGCCCTTGCCAGTAGGTGGGTGCCCATGGCTCTCCCCACCCAGATCTGTCCTGTCACAGAGGGAAACTGAGGCATGGGTGGGGAGGGCATGGCCTGGGCAGACCAGAGCTTCCTGAAGGCTCAGACCTGCAAGCATGGTCTTGTCTCGCTTTTTCCTCTTCATTTCTTTGCCCCTGTTTTCTTTAGTTGTGAGAGATTCACAGAACACACAAGTAATCATTTTCAATGGAACGATTTCGTGATGTTGAGTGTATTCTGTGGTTTCAAAATTTTCCCATCACCCCATAAAAACACCAAGCCTGTCCACTCCTCAGCCCTGGGGGACAGACTGGCTGTCCTGGAATCACACCGTCTGTTCCTCAGGTGGCAGCCCTTGTCTGTGATAATTCCTGTTCAGGTCTGAGAGTGTTTACCCACGTGAATGGTCTCACCACTTGTCCGTTTCCACCTCTGAGCCACTGTGACATCATGTTCGAGTGTCCGTGTGGACACATGTGACCATCCCTCAGGAATGGGGCCTTTTTAATGAGCTGTATTTGCCCCGCGGTGGGCAGTGAGTGTCCCTCCCAGACCCCGCCCTCCATCTCGCAGCCTGCTGTCCATGGTCCTGGCCAGCCTGTCTGAGCAGGGCTGTGGGCTTTGGCTCTCAAGCTGGATCTGACCATGGCAAGGGCAGTTTCGGCCACCACTTGGCAGGTTGTGGGGTTTTGCTGTGCACTTGGGAAGCCTGGGAGCAGAGCAGGTAAGGAGAGCAATGGACCTCTGCTCAGAGGGGTCAGGCCCCCGTCCTCCTGGAGAGTAAACTGGAAAGAGTTGGGTGCTGGGTAGCCTCTTGGAGAAGCTGGTGTTGAAATGAAGTCTGGAGATGAGGAGGCGAGGTGGCAGCTGTGTGATGGGTGAGGGCAGGGGAGTTCCAGGCAGCAGAGGAGTGTGCGCAGGCTCAGGGCAGGGCAGCCGCCCGGGTGAGACTGAGGAACAGGCAGAGGGAGTGGGGTGCTCTTCCTCTGGTCTCAGTGGCTTCAGTGGGGACATGGAGAGATGGACAGCAGGGCTTCTGGATGGAAGAACAGCTGAGATGCCTGAGGTCTTGGGAGGGAGAGGCGTGTGCAGAAGGATCTCTGGGGTGGGGGTCGGGGGGCGGCGCGGGCGGCAGGGGGCATTTCTCTGAGAAGGTGAGGCTGGAAGATGAGGAAACCCAGGAGGGCTGGAGAGAGCTCAGGGTGGAGTTGGGGTGGCTGCCGCGTGGGTGTTCGTGCGTGGGTAGTGGGTGGGCTCTGATGTGGATGGAGAGGCACTCAGGTGAGCTATTGTTCAGCACTGTGGTCTGAGTTTTGACAGGTCACTAATAGGGAGCCAATCACCGAGGTGCAGCCACTGTCTCTGGGGCTCTCCTGGAAGGCCCGGGGAAGCTGCCTTTGCTGTGTGCTGAGATGGCAGGTTCTTGCCAGGCCTGGCTGCCCGGGATAGCTCTCCACACAACCCGCAGCTGCCAGGGCACCTAGGCCTCTTCTGGAGGCCTGCTCTTCCTGGAGGAGGGTAGGACTCCGACCTCCACACCCCCGTCCTAGAAAGAGCCCGTGGCTGAGGCTTGAGAGGGATGCTGGCCATCCTGGGTCCTCTGATAGCACCTTCCTGCCCTGGTTTCAGGGGAGAAGGGCTAGATGAGGGGCTGGTGTGGACGTGGAGTGGCTGTCCAGCTAGCTAGGGAGGGGCTGCTAGTGGGTGTGGGCCACAGGCTGGCCAAGGCTGCTGGTGGAGGCTTCTGTTGCTGAGGCAGGAGCTGGACCTTTGAGGATCTGGGACCTCTTGAGTTGTGGTCCGAGTCATTTATTGAGCACTTGCTGTATACAGGGTCCTGGGTGCTTGCCTGCACTTCCTTCCTACACCCTTAGGCTCAGGTGGAAGCTACCAGAACCTTACACCCTCAGATTAGGTGTTGGGTTGAATAGGAGTGGCCTGGGGGGCCACAAACTCCAGAATACGCCCCCCCCCCCCCCCCCGTGGGATCACAAAGTGATTTTTTATGCCTGGTTTCCGCCTGGAGCAGCCGTCAGCAGCTGGGCTTTCCATCACTGCAGATTGGAAGTGTCAGTGGGTCCTCGAGGCAGAGCAGTTTATTAGGGGCAAAATTAAATTCCAGGCTGAAAGGCTAGGTGAGGTCTTCCCAGGCGAGGCGGGCGGGGTTCCCCAGGGAGCCTGGCCAACAGGCTGCAGGGAGACCTGCCTTGGCCTCACACTGGCTGGGATGATCACCCGGCCCAGTCCCTGGGCACTGGCTGGAAGGGACATCATTCTGGGAAGGGGTGTTTCTACAGATTCCTCCAGAGGAAGGGGGCCGGGCTTGACCCTGCAGGGTCCCCCCCCCCCCCAACCCCCCAGATCTTCAGAGCGTCCTATTCTCATCTGTGAAATGACAAAGAGTGCCTTTCAGCCTTTGGGGTTGTCATGTGCCTGGTGCTGCCACAAGTTCTAGCCTGTGGGTAGCTTGATTTTAGGGACCCCTCCCCATCCACCTCTTCAACTCTGCCTGAGAGCAGCCATCAGGGCCGGGGGAGGGGCTATGAAGTGACTTGCCTTTATCCTACCCCTGCTATTCACTTGCTAAATGTTTGTTTCATTAAATATGTAAAATGAGATTAATAACCCAGCCATCTCCTGAATCAATCTTTGGAGGGAGTGAGGGAGACTGGGCTGGGGTACCCTAGGAGGGGAGTGGGGATGGGGCTCCATCCACCTGCACGGAGGTACTGCCTTATTGCCCCAACCCCAGTGAAGCGGGGAGTCAGTAAGGAGATGGCATTGGCTATGTCATGTTTTTTTTGTTTTTGTTTTTAAATATATTTTATTGATTTTTTACAGCGCGGAAGGGAGAGGGATAGAAAGTCAGAAACATCGATGAGAGAGAGACATCGATCAGCTGCTTCTTGCACGCCCCCTACTGGGGATGTGCCTGCAGCCAAGGTATATACCCTTGCCAGAATCAAACCCGGGACCCTTCAGTCTGCAGTCCGACGCTCTATCCACTGAGCCAAACTGGTCTCGGCAACTATGTCATGTTTTTTAAAAAAGAAATATTTCCTGCATTCAGATGGGGCTAGGGGAAGGGTAAAGGAGACAGATGCAGAGAGCCCTCTCTCTGAAGGTAAGGGGGGGTTCCCTCCTAAGCATGAGGCAGGCAGAGAGCATGTGCACACACCTGCATGCAGATGTGCACCTGGGCCTGCAGGTGTGGCAGGGGCCCACCACCTTGAGGGGTGTCCTCAGGCCTTGCCTTGGGCTCTTCTGGTTGGTGGCTATGCCTCTACCATCCTAGTGTCTCCCATCATCTCCCACCCCTCCCAGGCCCCCGCCCTGCCCATCTCTCCCTACACTAGCCTCCTAGCCCTCAGGTCTCTGCATCCCCCTGTTTCATAACAGGGGTTCTGCCCCTGCTCAGTGCTCAGGCTGCACCTAGAAGCCCCTGATGTCTGGTTGAGGTGTCTCCTCCTTCTGTGGGTACTGGAGGATGGGGCCAACCTCCCTTGTGGACGCTTGTGGCTGGGTCAACGCTCATGATTCAGGGGCCTCTCGATTCAAGAGGCTGTTCTGTCATTGCCCAGATGAGTGCTCAGCCTGAGGTCGCTTCCCACACTGGCCACCCTGCCTGCCTTCCATCTTGGCTCCTGGAATCTGGACCAGCTGTTTGAGATGCTTGTCTCCTTGGCAACTGCTTCCAGGATGGACTCTCGACTTCAAGTTCCTTATCATAATTAGCTTCAGGCTGCGGGAAAACAGCCTCCCACCTCCCATCTTTTCTTTCCTGCAGCCTGGACAGTCACCAGGCTGGCGGCTGGCGCCTCCCCCAGGGCTCCCAGAGCCTGGTCCAGGTGTTGGAGAGGCAGGACAAGGCTGGCCTCTAGTTGCAACAGGTAGGGCTACTCACCTGCCGTCTCCCTTGTCTCTGTGTGGGGTGGACCCAGGTCCTCGTGAGCTACCCTTGTCCTCTGGGACTGGAGGGGCAGCGCTCTGGTCACACAGGGCTGCCTCGGGCACATGGAGTGCCGTGCTGCCCTTCGCCTCTCCTGAGGAGAGGCATGGGAAGAGGGTGCTTTCTTTTTAAAATGTTTTTATTGATTTCAGAGAGGAAGGGAGAGGGAGAGAAGTAAGGAAACATCAGTGATGAGAGAAAATCATTCATCATCTGCCTCCTGCACGCCCCCTACTGGGGATCGAGCCCGAAACCCAGACATGTGCCTTGATTTGGAATCGAACTGTGACCTCCAAGTTCATAGGTTGATGCTCAACCACTGAACCATGCCTGCTAGGCAAGGGATGCCTTCTGAGCCACATCTGACCACTCACAGAGCTCAGGGTGCAGGAGCTGGGAAAGGTCTGTGGGAACAGGCAGGAGTACCACCTGCTTGCATCGCGAGCATGGAAGACACAGGCTCAGCCCATGGTGATCCCTCGAATGGCACGGCTGCATTGGTTACCGCACCCTCACCCTGCCAGAGGGTGCCTCCTGCCTGATCCGTCTCCCCAGGGCTGAGCCTCAGTAGAGTGTCCCTGTCACTGAGGAGGTTGTGCCCAGACACCAGGAGGGCAGAGGTAGAGTCTACCATCCTCTCAGAGCCTCTTCCCTTTCTGTGATTCCATTCAGGCCCGGACCCCCTGTGGCTGGATGGGATGGTGGCGGGTCACCAAGGTGCTCACTGATGGGAAGAGGCCTGCACATGAATGTCTTCTTTCTGCTGTTCAGCTGCTTGGCAGGGGCGGGAGGGGCTTGCAGTCTGTAGGAGCCCGGGCCTGTCTGTAGGAGCCGGGACTGTCTGTAGGAGCGGGACTGTCTGTAGGAACGGGACTGTCTGTATGACCGGGACTGTCTGTAGGAGCCGGGACTGTCTGTATGACCGGGGCTGTCTGTATGACCAGGACTGTCTGTATGACCGGGGGTGTCTGTATGACCGGGACTGTCTGCATGACCGGGGCTGTCTGTATGACCGGGACTGTCTGTATGACCGGGGCTGTCTGTATGACCGGGACTGTCTGTATGACCGGGACTGTCTGTATGACCGGGACTGTCTGTATGACCGGGACTGTCTGTATGACCGGGACTGTCTGTATGACCGGGACTGTCTGTATGACCGGGACTGTCTGTATGACCGGGGGTGTCTGTATGACCGGGACTGTCTGTATGACCAGGGGTGTCTGTATGACCGGGACTGTCTGTATGACCGGGGCTGTCTGTATGACCGGGACTGTCTGTATGACCGGGGCTGTCTGTATGACCGGGGCTGTCTGTATGACCAGGGGTGTCTGTATGACCGGGACTGTCTGTATGACCGGGACTGTCTGTATGACCGGGGCTGTCTGTATGACCGGGACTGTCTGTATGACCGGGGCTGTCTGTATGACCGGGACTGTCTGTATGACCGGGACTGTCTGTATGACCAGGGGTGTCTGTATGACCGGGACTGTCTGTATGACCGGGGCTGTCTGTATGACCGGGACTGTCTGTATGACCGGGACTGTCTGTATGACCAGGGGTGTCTGTATGACCGGGACTGTCTGTATGACCGGGGCTGTCTGTATGACCGGGACTGTCTGTATGACCGGGACTGTCTGTATGACCGGGGCTGTCTGTATGACCGGGACTGTCTGTATGACCGGGACTGTCTGTATGACCGGGACTGTCTGTATGACCGGGACTGTCTGTATGACCGGGACTGTCTGTATGACCGGGGCTGTCTGTATGACCGGGGCTGTCTGTATGACCGGGGCTGTCTGTATGACCGGGACTGTCTGTATGACCGGGGCTGTCTGTATGACCGGGGCTGTCTGTATGACCGGGACTGTCTGTATGACCGGGGCTGTCTGAATGACCGGGGCTGTCTGTATGACCGGGGCTGTCTGTATGACCGGGACTGTCTGTATGACCGGGACTGTCTGTATGACCGGGGCTGTCTGTATGACCGGGACTGTCTGTATGACCGGGACTGTCTGTATGACCGGGGCTGTCTGTATGACCGGGGCTGTCTGTATGACCGGGGCTGTCTGTATGACCGGGGCTGTCTGTATGACCGGGACTGTCTGTATGACCGGGACTGTCTGTATGACCGGGACTGTCTGTATGACCGGGGCTGTCTGTATGACCGGGGCTGTCTGTATGACCGGGACTGTCTGTATGACCAGGGGTGTCTGTATGACCGGGACTGTCTGTATGACCGGGACTGTCTGTAGGACCGGGACTGTCTGTATGACCGGGGCTGTCTGTATGACCGGGACTGTCTGTAGGAGCCGGGACTGTCTGTATGACCGGGACTGTCTGTAGGAGCGGGACTGTCTGTATGACCGGGACTGTCTGTATGACCGGGACTGTCTGTATGACCGGGGCTGTCTGTATGACCGGGACTGTCTGTAGGAGCGGGACTGTCTGTATGACCGGGGGTGTCTGTATGACCGGGCCTGTCTGTAGGAGCCGGGACTGTCTGTAGGAACGGGACTGTCTGTATGACCGGGGCTGTCTGTATGACCGGGGCTGTCTGTATGACCGGGACTGTCTGTATGACCGGGGCTGTCTGTATGACCGGGACTGTCTGTATGACCGGGACTGTCTGTATGACCGGGACTGTCTGTATGACCGGGACTGTCTGTAGGACCGGGACTGTCTGTATGACCGGGACTGTCTGTATGACCGGGACTGTCTGTATGACCGGGACTGTCTGTAGGACCGGGGGTGTCTGCATGACCGGGACTGTCTGTATGACCGGGACTGTCTGTATGACCAGGGGTGTCTGTAGGAGCTGGGCCTCTCTGTAGGAGCCCGGGACTGTCTGTCGGAGCAGGGCTGTCTGTATGACTGGGCTTGTCTGTAGGAGCCTGCCTGTCTGTAGGAGCCAGGGCTGTCTGTAGGTCGGGCCTGTGGGTATGGCTTGTGGGAATCTGTCGTCTTTGGGGATGTGTCAGGGAGATGCATGAAGCTTCCTCGAGGTGGGTGTCTGGAGCCTCACCAACTGGGTGCCATCCGTGCTTGTCTGTTCCAAAACTTCAAAAACAAACCTGGAGCTTTCCTGGCACTTTCTGGGATGGGACCACTGGTGAGGCGTGGGCTTGTCTTCTCCCTACTCCCCGATGACTGCACAGGACAGAATATCCTGCATGCTCATCAGCTGACCTCAGGAAGCAGGGCTGAGAGGGCCTGGCCACCTTGGGACTTCTGAGGAATGGCCTGTTTGGTGGAAGCCCTGCACAGGCAGGTAACGGCCAGCCATCTTCCTGCCTGCTCTCCTGTCTCTCAGACTTGCCTGGGTCCAGCCTGGGACACACATTCCTCCCCAATGTGGCACCCTCTTCCCTCTTCGGGAACACCCTGTCCTTCTCCGCTCTAGGCCCAACAGGAGCATCCTCATGGACACCTCCTTGGGGAAGCCCATTGGGTTACGTGACTCCTTGGCTCCCCGCATCCCTGGTGCCCCTTTTACGAAGTTGATGCCTCCCATGCCAAACCTTCAGGTCCTAGCTTGGGCTCCCACCCCACCCCTGGCGGACTCACTCTGGGCACCAGTGCCCCTTTCCCATGGCCAGGTCGGGAGAAAACACCACCAGGCAGACAGATGATTACAATTATAAGACATGAGATAGCTGGACTTTTTTTCCAAAGCTCAGTTAATTGAATAAATTGGCTAATGAACAAAGGAAATTAATTGCGGTTTTAAATGTGACTGGTTTTCTGTGGGCACTGTGTCAGTAGGACTGTCTGTGCCCATCACCCTCTGCCAGCGCCTCTGCCATACCCACCCTCCCAGGGAGGAGCTCTGTATCTCTGGGCATAGTTACCAGTCTGTGGGGCACATGGGCAGGGCCACCGGAGGCTTCTTGGTGTTAGAAGTATGGCGAGCCCCCAAGTCAGTGGTCCTGGGAGAACACAAAACACATCCAGAGCCAGGCAGCAAGGCAAATATATTTATTCCTGCAGGAGGTTGCGCACATGGTCTGGAAGCCACGCACGCTGTTTGGCTTTATAATCCTGATGCACCTGACCTGTCCCTCACTCTTGATTGGAGCTCAGGTGTACAGTCTTTCCCGATTGGCTAATTCAAAGGGAGAGGTTGGCCTTTGCTGTTTCAAGATGGCAGCCCCCAGGGAGCTACAAGCCATGTGGCCAACATGGCGGCTGCCAAGTCACGCAGTCCAAAATGGCGGACGTCTAAACTGTCTTTTGATAGAAAAGATGACTTGTTTCTTCTTACAATCCCCCCCCCCCCCCTTTTTCTTAATTTTAACTCTTTCCTTCAAACTCGGCTGATACCCTTGACTTTACTGCTCTGCAGTGTCCAGGAGGAGACTACTTTGTTGTTTGGTCAACGCAGTTCCAATTAGCCTTTGGGTTAGACGCCCCACACATGGGATGACGTGACACCTCATTACTGTAGCTCCTAATCAAAGGGGTGAGGTGGACACCATCGCTCCTTGCACTTTCCAACCATCGCTCCAGTGAAACCAAGAAGGAGCCTCGGTCCCAGGCTCCAGCTCACAGGTCAGTGAAGCTGCCAGTGCCTGAGGCTCAGTGACGGTCCGTGTGCTGTGTTGTCAGGGATGAATGTGCAGCACTGGCCCCACATTACACATCTTCCTCCTTCTTCTGCCAGAACCGTATCTAAGGCCAACCTGTGCTCCCAGGCCACCCTGCTGCTGGCATCTAGCAGCTCACTATCCCTTTAGCTGCCTCTCGAGCCTAGTCAACAAGTCGTTGCTGATTCTAGTAAATATAACGAATTCACCACATTCTTTCACAGAAGCCATCAGCAGAGGACAGACTCAAATCCTGTGGCAATCTGATTTCTAACCTTAAATTCCTTGGCACCCCTCCTGGAACCCCAATGGGATCTGTGTGTATATGGGGACCAAAGGAGCCCCCCGGACTCTCTCTCCTCTTCCTAGTCTGTCTGTCCATTGAAAAAGGTTTATGATGTGCCAACGTGAAAGGGATAGCCAATTGTATCGGAGCACAAGGTCCATCCATTTTCTGGGCAAGGCCACAAATCAGGGAGCTGATCGCTGGGGCGAGAAGGACCCTACAGGCACGTCCCCGGCCCTGGCTGAGAGCAAATCGCATGTGAGAGGGGTGCAGCTGCCTCCTAGCAAACAGGCCGAAGGCCCGAGCTATGGCTGGAAGCGGATAGCTCCAGGAGACCGGGGCTGGGAGTGGACCACACTCGGGGGGGGGGGGGGGGGGGGGGGCGGGGGGGTGCGCGGGCACCTTCCAGGCCAAAGGCCCAGGCCCCAGCTGCCAGCTCTCATTGCCAGCCCTCCCTGGGACTAGGGGACTCCGGCAGGCCTGAGAGGACTGGGCGCCGCCATCTTGTGTCTGTGGGCACTGCCATTTTGTTACAGAGTGGTGGTTAGTTTGCATATTATTTTTTTATTAGATAGGATTAAAGTGTATTAGACAGGAACATAGACCAGCAAACTTCAGTTCCTATGATTAAAAGATGGTCTTTTTATTAAATACCTGGTTAATCTTCTCTAATAAAAGCAATATGCAAATTGACCATACCTCTGCTACACCCACAAACCAATCAGGAGCAAATATGCAAATAAACCCCAACCAAGATGGCTGCAGCCACTGAGAGCAGGAGGGAGGCTTGGATTATCCGGCAATGAATGAAGCCAAACTTTCCACCTGTCCTTGCCAGCCTAGGTCTCCACTCAGTGCTACAAAATTTCAATTATAGACGATCCATAAATCACAACAGAAATGGTGGCAGCCACAGAGCTGGAGAAAGCAGAGGCTAAGGTTGCCCCCGGCAATGGAGGAAGCCAAGTTTCTGCAGCCTTAGCTGGCCTACGCCTCCACTCCAAGCTACAAAGTTTCAATTATAGAAGGTAAATAAACCCCAACAGAAATGGCTACCACCAAGGAGTGAGCAGAAGGCTTGTCTGCACTCCAGGCTATAAAGTTTCAATTGTAAAAGATAAATAAATCCAGATACCAGGGCCTCTGCTTGGGTCACCAGGGGGCGTGGCTGGCCTGCAAACCACCATAGGCTCCTCACCCAGGCCACCCCTTGCCCCAAGGGAACCCCCACCCTGATCGTGGACACCCTTCAGGGCAAACCAGCTGGCCCCTACCTATGCATCAGGCCTCTATACTATCTAATAAAAGAGTAATGTGCAAATTGATCATCATTCCAACACAAGATGGCTGCCCCCATGTGGACACAAGATGACCACACAAGATGGCCTGCGGAGGAGGGCAGTATAGGGGTGACCAGCCTGCAGGGAAGGGCAGCTGGGGTTGACCAGGCCTGCCGGGGAGGGCTATTGGGGGGGCAGGCCTACAAGGGAGGGCAGTTGGGAGGGACCAGGCCTGCAGAGAAGGGCAGTTAGGGGTGACCAGGCCTGCAGAGAAAGGCAGTTAGGGGTGACCAGGCCTGCAGGGAAGGGCAGTTGGGGTTGACCAGGCCTGCAGGGGAGGGCTATTGGGGGGGACCAGGCCTGCATGGGAGGGCAGTTAGGGGTGACCAGACCAGCAGAAGAGGGAAGTTGGGGGCAAACAGACTGGCAGGGGAGCAGTTATACATCAATTAGGCTGGCAGGAGAGTGGTTAGGGGGTGATCAGGCTGGCAGGCAGAAGCAGTTAGGGGCAATCAGGAAGGAAGGCAGGCGAGCAGTTGGGAGCCAGCAGTCCTGGATTGTGGGAGGGATGTCCGACTGCTTGTTTAGACTGGATCCCACCAGGCAGTCGGACAACCCTCGAGGGGTCCCAGATTGGAGAGGGTTCAGGCTGGGCTGAGGGACAACCAGCTCCCCACCCCCCACCTTGTGCACAAATTTTGTGCACTGGGCCTCTAGTACAGCATAATTATTTTACTGGAAAAGAACTGACCAAAATAAGACTTATTTTCTAGCTTCATTTGTCCTCGGGTGTGGACAACAAATCACACTAATTGGACTTCTCCCATCAGTCTTCCTGAGGACCTTGGCATAAGCTACTTACCCTCTGTTTAGGGAGGCAAAATGCAGATCATTGACTCTTAAGTGTCCTTGGTTTAGGGAAGACAGTTTTCTAGATGGTTGCAAACTGCTGTTTAAATATCAGTTTCCCTTCTTCTTGTCCTGGCTTACTGGCTGTATAATTTAATTAATTTCCTTTTAACATTTCTCTTTATAAACTTCACGGAAGTTTGAAAGTTTTACAACTTTCAAAAACATTTTTACAATTTCTAGAAATAACCACCTTCTTTTTCCTTCAAAATGTATAACCATGCCTTAGTCCTTCCATTAAGTATTTCTACTCTAATATTTTTTCTGTCATACCATCAGCAACTTGTAAACCTTATTTTTTCAATGATAACCAAAAAGTAAACAGCCAGCATTTCTTAGGTTGACATTTATGAACACACTTTAAATGCACTTTTACCTTCAACAAAGAACAAGAGACCTTCTATGATAAAAACTAAGAGCAGGCAAATTAAAACGTGTAACATTGTTAATTTTCTGTTTTTGCCTTTCTTATTTTTATGTACATAGACATTCTGAGCTTCTTTTAACAGCTTTTCTGCACTTCTACTTTTCCAGTTCTCTCTCTACCTTTGCAGTTTTCTTGAGATGTCAGGCCAACTATTGGTGACAAAATATGATTTTTAATATTCCTTGGCCCAACAGGTTCTTAGGGTCTGGCCCAGAGTACTTTCTCATTTGATCTTTTAGTCTTTGGTAAAATTCAGAAGGCCATTCTTCCTTGCCCTGCTAAATATTGAAGGCTTTACTTAGGTTCTGAGACCGGGGAACTGCTTCCCTAATTCCTTTAATTATTCGTTCTCTATGGGCCTTGTTGGTAACTCTCACTGGGACTCCTGGGTTTGGAAATTTTACATCTGCTAGAAGCACACCAGGGCTGCCAAGTGCTCCCTTTCCCAGACAGCCATAGCCGACTTTCAAATCACTCCCCCTTCTTTTAGTCTCTCCCGCTAGTCAGCTGAGCCACGTGGGTGTTCCAGCAGTTTTTAACTTTTTTTACAGCTCCAACTCCTTTCTCAGCCTGGAAAAGCTGGTTTCTGGCGGCACAGTGACCTCATGGCAGTTGGAGCCTTATCATGATAGCTCCCCTCCCGAGGGGAGGCTGGGATTGTAAATCTCCATCTTGGCTGTTCCCTCAGATCGTCCCCCAGGTCACATAGAGGAGGGAAGGCAGGACAAGGGTCTCATTCCTGTCCGCCATTCTTCTCTTTTAGGATTTACTGAAAAGCTTTATCTAAATTTTTCATTTTAGTTACATCTATTTATTATATCTTAACAACTTTAAGATTTTTAAAGCCAATTACTACCTAAAGCATTTTCTTTTTTAAAAAAAATATATATTTTATTGATTTTTTACAGAGAGGTAGGGAGATGGATAGAAAGTTAGAAACATTGATCAGCTGCCTCTTGCACACCCCCTACTGGAGATATGCCGGAAAAAGGTACATGCCCTTGGCTGGAATCGAACCTGGGACCTTTCAGTCCGCAGGCCGACACTCTATCCACTGAGACAAACCGGTGTCGGCCTAAAGCATTTTCCTGACTAATTTTGTAACGGGATAACTCAATGTGAAAGTACCATTTTATTTAAATTATGCTGTTAACTATGATTGCCCTTTCTGTTCAAAGAAAGGACTCGATAGAATTCTGTCCAACCTCATTCAAGAAATGCCCATGCTCTTGCTGACGTGCCCCCAAGGTCAGCCTTAGTTCCTCGGCTGGCCTGCGAGGGTTTGTGACGTCACAAGCAGGTGTGGGCCACACACTTCCTGTCTCGGGCCACCCGCTTCCCATCCTGGTCCCATCCTGGTTAATACCAACGCTGACAAAGTAGATGTTTAATGGACGTGATACTGGGAAGAGTTTTGCAAATTTCTCCGCCCTGCGGTGTTCTGCAAGCACCCAAGTACCACCTCCCATTCTGCCACTGGGAAACATTGGGCTTTTTCCCATTCCCCTCCTGCTTTGCCTCAGGTGGGGAAGATAATGGTTTGTTAGGCTTGGAATTAGCCGGCCTTTATTTTAAACTTCTCTGGGTTGCGATCTTTACAAATTTTACACTTTTTAATTAATCTTAGAATCTTAAAATTTTAACCCAGCACAGCAAAATCATAAATCAGGGAAGAGCAAATTAAAGTCCCTAAAAGTTAGCCAAAATTGCATCACAGACAGAAATCTTACTAGCTAAGAGTTTCTGGTGGGCCAACACCCTGTAGGGAGAGCAGGATGAATCCCCAAGAATAAGGATTCTTGGCAGCTGCTGGGACATACTGCAATCTTTGTCACAGGTTCAGGCCCACCTCACACAACTAGGCTTCCCCCAAGGCAGGATTTGCCCCATCTTTAAACAATTAAACAAAAAACAGACAAAACATCAACACACACTCATACAGGTACACACGACACTAAAAGTTTACACCAAGAGCAACGTCTCTGTCCCTGGTTCGGGAACTTGCCTCCCCCAAACCTCAGCATTCTCCCATGGACTATTTCCGGAGAATGTATTCCCTAAGCCTAGAATTTCTGTTTCCCAGGTCCCCTGTGACTATGTACTCAACCCCCCATTTTGGAGGTTTCTCGTACTCCCCGAGATCTGCTTCATCCCTCTCTGGCCGCTTCCCTCCCAAGAGAATGGAACCACCAGTCAGAATTCCGCGCTTGCTTTATGTCCGAGACACATCCCAGTCACATATGCCCGACCTCCGAGGACACCAATCACCAAAGTAGTACTTAGTTCAATTCCCACGTTGGCTCATGCATGAAGTCACCTGATTGCCGCAGGTCTTGCTTGGGCCCTTCCTGTATTGCTGGCTGACTCTTGATCCCGAACTCATAGTCGGCCCAGGGGTAATGGCTGTCTCTCCTCACCGAGGCTGCCGCACTTGGCAGCAGGGTGCACCGCCTCAGGAGAGGGGTCCAATTTCCCTGTGGCGACGGAGTATCCCGGACATGCCCCCAAATTGTTAGAAATAAGGTGAGCCCTCCTTAAGTCAGGGGTCTTGGTAGAACACAAAACATACTTTGGAGCCAGGCAACAAGGCAAACATCTTTACTTCTACATAGAAGGGCGTGCACATGGTCTAGAAGCGCACACACTGAGCAGACGGTCTGCTCTGGATTTATAACCCCTGACGCGTGTGACCTGTCCCTTGTTCTTGATTGGATCTCAGTCTTTCCAGGTGCACAGTCTTTTGCAATTGGCTAATTCAAAGGGAGGGGTTGGCCTTTGCTGTTTTGAGATGGTGGACCCAGGGGAGCTGAAAGCCATGCGGCCAACATGGCGGCTGCCAAGTAACGCAGTCCAAAATGGCGGCTGTCTAAACTCTGCTTTGACAGAAAAGATGACTTGTTTACTCTCACAGTGGTGCTGAGTACATGCTTGCGCAGCCAGGCTTGGGCTTCGGCAGGATGCCCAGCAGTAGGCACCAGCAGGACCAGGGTGGGACTGGGCCCGAGAGGGTGTTGCCGTGGCCAGTGTCAAGTTGGACAATGTAGCGTTGGCCACAGAGGATCTCAGCCCTTTCACCCACTGGGGCACTCGTGGTCTCAACTCCTGGGGCCTGTGGAGCTGGAGCTGGGAAGAGGGATGTCCAGGTCGTTAGGACGTGTGTGGGGGGGGTATGGTGTGGGGCCCTGGTCCAGGTTCCCATGCCTTGTGCTTTGTGCCCCTTGAAGCCCTGGAGCAGGCCTTCAGCCCCCATGGACTCTGCTCCCTGAGACCCCACCCCACCCACCCTGCCTGTTCTGGCAGGTGCTCTGGGGACTCTCGGGGCACTGGGGTTCTGGGGGTTCTGGGTGGCACTCTGGATGGGCCCTGGGCATCCACACTGCCTGCACAATGGCCACTGATGCCTGTTAGTCAGGAGCTGACAGGACAGCCAACACACGGAAGTCCATGGATAGGACCCCCATCTGGGCACCAGGTCACACAGGAAGGGCCCCCCAGAACAGGCATGGATTCTGGCCTGGCTGTGCGTGAAGGTCAGTATTAATAGGAAGACAGAAAAATTTCTGCCTCTGCTGAGGAAGGACACGTGAACAAGGAAGTGTGGTGTTTGGGAACGCAGTCGGCACCGCAAGGCCAGTGGGCGTCTTGTCGTGGTTCTTACTGTGTCCAGGAAGCTGGGCCTGTCCCCTTTGACTCTGAGTTTTGAGGCTGACCAGGCAGATGAGGGGCATGGGTGAGAGTGTGGGACGGGTCCTGGGGGCTCCTCTGGGCTTCTGTTTTGTGTCCTGGCTCATGGTCTCCTTCACTGCCTCTGCTGACGGCACCTCCCTGATCCCAGGTTCCTGCTGGTCTTCTCCTGCCTCGTGCTGTCTGTGTTCTCGACCATCAAAGAGTACGAGAAGAGCTCGGAAGGCGCGCTCTACATCCTGGTGAGCCCGAGGGGAAGGGGCTGGCCTCGGACGAAGCATCCCACCTACCTCTCCCCAACACCCCAGCTCCCAGTTATGCCCCAGTCTGACCTGGCCTGGTCCCCACCCTGGGTCAGCACAGAGCCCGACACCCCCCATTGCCCCTACCTTTCTTTCTCACAGATCCTGAGGGCCCACCTGGCCCCTTCCACCGTGGAGATGTGGGATGTGCCCTCGGAGACATGGTTGCGGGTAGAGGGGGGGTTGTGATGTTCATAGCAGTCCCATGAGGGCCAAGGCGGAAGCTATGGCAACCACCTTAATTGCAGTGCTGCTGTTAGTGACAGATGGGCCTTCCCATCCAGAATGCACCTCTTAGGAGCCCTCCCCCCAGCCCTCTCCTGGGGCTGCCCCAGGCTTGGGGGAAGACCCTAATGACACCAGCTCAGCCAGGCCACCCCAGCCGCTGCCATAGTCCCTGCGGTAGCTCAGCTGTGGCCTTCCCTACAGGAAATTGTAACCATTGTGGTGTTTGGCGTGGAGTATTTTGTGCGGATCTGGGCCGCGGGCTGCTGCTGCCGGTACCGCGGCTGGAGAGGGCGGCTCAAGTTCGCCCGGAAACCCTTCTGTGTGATCGGTGAGGCCTGGTGGGGTGCAGGATGGACACAGGCTCTGCAAAGAGTGGGGAAGCCTGGAGAGACTGTAGAATGCTCTGCCCTGTTCGCATCAGAGGTCGTGGTTAACGAGGCCTGAAAGGCAGGGGTGCAGGGCAGCTGTGTCCAGGGCAGGGCTGGCAGATGATAGTCAGTCTCCACACTGGGTGGGTACTCTGCATGCACCCCTGTCCATCTGTCCATCTTCCTGGAACCCAGGTGGAGGGTCCTGTCCCCCACACACAGCTGCCTCGAGCTCCCCCTCTCTGCAGACATCATGGTGCTCATTGCCTCCATCGCGGTGTTGGCTGCTGGCTCCCAAGGCAACGTCTTCGCCACGTCCGCGCTCCGGAGCCTGCGCTTCCTGCAGATCCTCAGGATGATCCGCATGGACCGGCGTGGCGGCACCTGGAAGCTCCTAGGCTCTGTAGTCTATGCTCATAGCAAGGTGAGCCAGCCTTAGCGGAGGGTGCAAGTGCTGGTTGGACAGAGCCCAGGAATTCTGGCCAGCTTTCCTGCACAGCCCTCAGCCTGTTCGACCCTGCCTGCAGCCATTGGCCCCGAGTTTGGATAGGAGTGCTGGGATCGATACCTGTCACTGTCCATTTAGGCTGCAGATGGTAGGATGAGAGCAGAGCTCCAGGTAGGGCCTACAGTGCTCTGGGAGCTGGAGGTGGCAGCTTAGGTACAAGGAGGTACCCTTCCAGGGAACCCAGCGATGGTGGCCGCTGGCAGTGGGATCCTTAAGGTGGCTGCAGCTGCGTCCCAGCCAAAGCCTTTCCCCACGTTCTAGGGAGCTACCAGGAGGCCCAGACCCTGCTCTGCCTGGCTGTGCCTCCCCGGTTGTGGGTTGGCTCCATCGCAGTGCTGGATGCCGGCTCCTAAGGTCCCATGTCCCCCTACCCACTCTCCCTCCTGTCTGAGCCCTGAGGTGGGGCCTTGTTCAGCAGGACCAAAGGTGTTGGTCCCTCAAGGTGCTGAGATGCTGGACCCAAGGGTGGCAGGCAATCAGGTGTCTCCCCAGGGTCAGGGAAGTTGAGATAGGGTGTCGGGTTCCAACATTTTTGCCTGATGGCCTGTCAACTGCTTGGGACACTGCCAAATCTGCATAGATGTGTGTGCTGGGCTGTCCTTAGCCATTGTCCTCCCAGGTGTGAAAGGCACAGGTGTGGGGACACCCAGGAAAACAGCCACCTCTGTTGCCTGCTTTGGAGCTTGGGGCCATGTGGCTGGGCAGCTGCTGGGCCAGGCTGCTGGGGGCTGTGCATCCACTGCCGAAGCCCTGGAGACACAGAGCCTCCTGGGGCGACCAGCCCTGGTGTTCCTGGGGGCAGGTTGGGCTGGACATGGGCCAGGTGCTGTGATATGGCTGGTCTCTTTCAGGAGCTGGTCACCGCCTGGTACATCGGCTTCCTGTGCCTCATCCTGGCCTCGTTTCTGGTATACTTGGCGGAGAAGGGTGAGAATGATCACTTCGACACCTATGCAGACGCGCTCTGGTGGGGCCTGGTGAGTCCCAACCGCTGGGCTCATCCTTTATTGAGGATGTGCTCACTGGGCATGGCCTTCCTTGGGGACCCTCGTTTACACCCTCCTGTGTGCCCTCTGTCTCCCTATATGGCCACTGCCAGGCTTGGCATGTGACCTGACTTGCTGTCCTACAGATCACCCTGACAACCATTGGCTATGGGGACAAGTACCCCCAGACCTGGAACGGGAGGCTCCTGGCAGCAACATTCACCCTCATTGGTGTCTCCTTCTTTGCTCTTCCTGCCGTGAGTCCTGCTCCCCTTCCTGCCTTTGATGGGAGGTGGGTGATGGGCTCCCAAGGAGGCCATAGGCTGCCCTGAGCACCTCTCCCCTAGGGGAGCGTGGAACAAGATTGGGGCTCCAGGTAGGGCCTACAGCGCTCTGAAAGTTGGAGGTGGCAGCTCAGGTGCAAGGAGGTACCCTTCCTGGGAACCCAAGTGGGGCTGCTTGGGCCTGGCCTGGTAACTTCCAGAACATATCATTAACGTGCTGCGAGTGTCCACAGGCTGTGGCTTCTGACCCCATATCTGTTGGTCACTGTCAGCTCCTCCTGGTCTGGTGGCACTGGCCAGCAGGGCCCTTGTGACTAGGATCAATGCTGTATGATGACATGGCTCCCTTGTCAGGTCTCCAGGGGACCAAAGCCCTCCCTCTCCTCAGAAGGGGCAAGGACTCTGTTCTGCCCACCTACTACCGGGCTGGGCAGAGGGCCAGCAGGGAAGTGGCAGGCAGTCTCAGAGAGCCTGGCCTGCACTCGTTACCCTGTGGGCAGATTGGAGAAGGATGATTAACCTTTGGGCCCAGATGTGCTGAAAATGGGCACTGCCATGCTCCTGCAGGCCAACATGTCCTTTACCTCAAATCCAAGTGTTCCCCCAGCCCGGTATCTGGGGGATTAGGTACTGAGGTGGGAGGTGGAGCCCAAGAGGCAAGTGTGGGGTGGGGTGGGGTGGGGCACTGCGGTCCCAGGACACTTTCTGACACCAATGACTTGCAGGGCATTTTGGGGTCTGGATTTGCCCTCAAAGTTCAGGAGCAACATCGGCAGAAGCATTTTGAGAAGAGGCGGAACCCTGCTGCAGGCCTGATCCAAGTGAGTACAGGTGGCCCCCACTTAGGACCAGTGGAACCCCCCCGATCTGGTCCCATTGTGTTCAGGAGCAAGCCCTGCTTGGTGCAGTCCCTGTCTATGGATAGGGCTTTGTCTCTCTAGGAGTTTGTTGGGCGGGAAGGCTGGTGTGTGTGCTGAGTACCAGTTTAGAGGTCCAAGGCTGTGCAGAGTGCAGCACAGGTGGTGCTGGTGCTGGGGCAACTGCTGTCCTGTTCAGCCCCAGGCCCAGGCCAACTGTCACAAGAGCCGTCGAGTTGCTCCTCACAGCGCCCTGGTAGGCAGGGGCACTATCTCACCGTCCTGCACATGTGGGGTTCAGAGACTACACTCACGCAGCCAGTAGTGCTGAGCCACATCTGTGCTACTCCTCACACAGCCAGCGCCACTGCTAGGGACACAGCAGCGCTCCATGTCCAGCAGTGCTTCCTGCCTATCCGAAGAGCTTGCCTTTGTTTTATTCACCTGGAAACCCACAGGGTGAGGTGGTGTCTGTCAACGCAAAGACAGTTATGCCAGCTGTAGCCACTGGGGCCAGGTACAGCAGATATGACCAGCAATGGGCAGATTGAAAAACCTGGAAGGTACAGGTTTGGGAAGGAGACACATAAAGAAATTAGGACTCTGGAAAGACCCCATATATGAGGGAACTAGAAGACCACACACATGTCCAGGGCTAGATGCAGGGTCAGAGGTGACTGGAGAAGACCCAAGCCTTCCCCTTAGGCTGACCTCCGGCTTTGTAAGCAGGAAACACAGGCTGATGCAGAGCTGTAAGTGGCCTCCCCAAATGTTGAAGGAGTGTCCAACACAGAACCAATCGGCAGAGACTGAGTCTTTGATTCTCCTTTGGTTCCTTGGGCTTAGGGAACCCTCTGTTAACGCAGTAGCTGGCCACTGAGCAAATGGAGCAGCGACTTGAGTCCCTGCACAACACAAAACACAGCATGTCTGTGATAATCTAGAAGGTCAGTGAACAAACAGCCACGGTCAGCAAGCAGCAGCAACAAACCCTGGGAAGGGGCAGAATCTGACTTCAAGAGGTTTTTTTGTTACAATATCCAGAACATCCAGTTTTCTTTTTCTAAAATTTAATATATTTTTATTGATTTCAGAGAGGAAGGGAGAGGGAGAGATAGAAACATCAGTGTTGAGAGGGAATCATTGATCAGCTGCCTCCTGCACACCCCCTACAGAGTCTGCAATCTGGGCATGTGCCTTCACCAGGAATTGAACAATGACCTCCTGGTTCATAGGTTCATGCTCAACCACTAATCCATGCTGGCCGGGCCAGAATATCCTGTTTTCAGCAAAAAATTATGAGGCATAAGAAAAGAGGGAAAGGGGAAAAAAAGAATATTTGAAGAAATAAGGTTGAAAACTTTCCAAATTTGATGAAAGATGTGAATTGACACATCTAAGAAGTTCAATGAACTCCAAGGAGTAAAACAAAGACCCACAAGACACACTGTGGTCAAACGGCCGAGGCCCGAAGACAAAGACGGCGCCTGAAAGTAGCAAGAGAAGTGGCTCTTAGGAATGAGGACCCCTAAGAGCAGGTTTCTCATCAGGAACTGTGGGAGCCACAGGCAGGAGGAGGACATAGAGTCTTGAAGGAAAAATGCTGTCAGACAAGAATCATATTTCTGGCAAAACTACCCTTCAGAAATGAAGGAGAAAAGTCACTGCCATGTAAACAAGAGCTGAGGGAGTTTGTCACTGGTAGACTTGCCTACAGGAAACGCTAAAGGGCATCCTTCAGACTGGTCAGTAATGCAGGCCCTCTGAGCACTGGACGAGGTAACCAGAGGCAAACAGAAGCAAGTAATATTGAATTTGGGGGGTGTAACTCATTTCTTTTCTTATATAATTTTAAAGACAAATGCATAAAGCAACAATCACTAATCTCCATTTCTGGGCATACAATGTATAAAGGTGTAATCTGTAACAGTAACAACATAAGGGGGACTGCATAGCAGCAGAGTTTTGTATCCTATTGAGGCTCAGTTGGTATACACCTTTAAGTACACACCCAAAGGTATTGAAAATGGTGTTTAATCAGAAATGTTTACACCAGTGTTTGCAGCAGCCTTATTCACAACAGCCAAAAGATAGAAACAATCCATGTGTTCATCAACAGATGAATGGATAAATGGAATTGCTGTCACCCATCACATTGAATATTATTTATTCAGCCTTAAAAGAACGAGGCAGGTGGATGGGCCTTGCAAACACGCTACATGAAGGAAGTCAGCACCAGAGGCCATGCGCTGTGATTCCATTGGCTGGGAACCCAGGAAGACTCTGTGGACCTGGGGTTGCCAGGGTCTGGGATGTACAGGAGTGATGGCTAACGGGGACGGGGGTGGTTGATTCTGGGGTGATGAGGATGTGGAACCAGACAGTGGTAGGATCACACAGCATCAGGAGTGCACTAACTGCTGCTGGGTTGAGCACTTTAAAATGGTTAAAATGGGGAATTTTGTGTTACTTCACCACACATACAAAAGTTGGGGACAGCCAAGTCAAGGACGGTCTAGCCAGCAGGCCAGGACCCCACATTGTGCTCAGTTTGACTCCCCCACTGTTTGTGGGCCACTACGCTGGCAGGATAGAGGCCTGTGTTCCTTGCCCCCGAGCTCCTTACATGGGTCATGTATGTCACTTCAGGACTGGGGAGGCAGGAGGTGACCATGAAACCAGACTATAAACTGCCAGGTGTCGGGTAAGACTGATGAGGAAAGGAACAGCCTGCTGGTGTGCCCCCAGTCCCGCCTCCAGACCCCGCCAGCTGGGGCGGGCAGACCTGCCCTCCAACTTACAGTGTCCCCTCGGAAAGGTGGGAGAGTCCGTGTAGTCCCCACGCCCTGGCCCTGCCCTCGTGGTTGACCTGTCATGTCTCCCCTGTAGTCTGCCTGGAGGTTCTATGCCACCAACCTGTCACGCACGGACCTGCATTCCACATGGCAGTACTACGAGCGCACGGTCACCGTGCCCATGTACAGGTACCGCCACCGCCGCCCTGTGCCATCGCCTCCTCAGCCTTTCATTTCCCATCTGTTCTGAAACCCCATTTTTTATGTTCATTATTTTTATTGATTTTTTCTTTAAAATTTATGTACTTTTCAAAATGGAGTTCCGTGTGTGGTTATTTTGCTGTTGATTTTTGCTTTGTTTTGTAGCTCACAGCTTTTTTTCACCTCTATCCCCCACTTCCCCTCCTCGCCAGGTAATGGTATCGTGGGCACTGCAGGGATGGCCCCGAGAGCTCGGGCACACACCCTGGCACAGGACTGTGGGCAGCTCCACGCTTTAGAGGACCAGGGTCTGTGCACCGGAAAGGAGGGTGACCCCTGAACACAGCAAGGCTTTAGGACCGGGAGACACATATACCCCAGGGTCCCAGGTGCCCTGGGTTGGGCGAAAAGGGGAGGGCAGCCCTGTCTAGGTGTGGTTGGTGGGGTGTAGCCAGCGGGCAAAGCTTTCCAGGCAAGAGCAGCGAGCAGCCTGGATGAGAGTGGCTGCCCAGGGTTTGTCTATCGGACTGTTGCTTAGACAGCAGTCTGAGGTCATAGGGGCTGGGGTCTGCCCAGTACCCGCCCAGGTCTCATTCCCTTGGAAGGGTGGGCGCTCCCCTGCCCTCTGCCCTATGCGGTGAAGCTGAGCCCTTGCCTGCCTCAGGGTTTGTGCCCGCGGATCCCTCACCTGAGGGATCCTCTTGAGGGTCTTGAAGTCAGGCATGGCCTGGCAGGACAGAGGCTGTTCCCGCTGCCACTGGCCTCAGAGGAGACTTGCCACCTGGGGGCGTGCACCCCACGTTCATGGGGGACACCTTCCACCCTGCAGCGCCAGGCACTGTGCCCCCTCCAGCCAGGCGGACAACCGCGCGCTAATTTTCTCTGTTCTGTTGTTTCCCCTACTCTCCTCGACTTTTTTCATTTTCTTTTCCTTATCCCGTTCTTTTTAAATGTCCATTCTCTCCCCTTGTGTGTGTGTGAAACTTGAAAGCTCGCAAGCTCAAACCTACGGGGCCTCCAGGTAGGACATGCATGGGACGAAAGCGTGATGTGGTCTGTCCCCTGTGTGACTGTCATGGCCAGCCAGTGTGCAGGCCAGCGGCCGCCTGCCACACCCCTGCACCCCTGCCCATCCTGGGCCCGGCCAGGCCCTGCCCTGTTACCCTGTGTCCACGCCTGGAGTGCACTTTCCTCACCTCCCCCATTCCCTCTCAACTGTCCTCCCTTGCCCCCCTACCCCCCGCCCCTAGTCGCTTTCTTGTGTTGGATCTCTCTGTCCAAGTCTTGGTCCTTGTCCTGCTTCTTGCCTGTTTCATTGGCTGGGGTCCCTCCCTGGTCTACCCCACCTCATGAGCCTACGTATGCACAGCCCAGCTGTGCTGGAGCTGGGGCTCCTCGTCCCACTCAAGGCCAGCCACTCCACACATGGGCAGTTGGGCAGCTGGCTTCTGGGCTTGCCTGGGCCCTCCCTGTAGATTCGAGGCTCCTTCTTCCTGCCACCACAAGAGAGAGACACAGGCCCTGGGAGGAGAGGTGCCCTCCGTTTTTCCAACCCATCGGATCACTGTGTCTGCATCTGTACAGGGCTTTCTCCTGCCTGAACGGAGGACAAGATTGGGGGTGCTGAGTTGCTAAAGAAAATTTCACCCCACACAGCACTCTTTCCTTCCCTGTGGAGCGGGTGGGACTGCTGGGTGTCCACACAGCCCTGCAGCGCGAGCGGCCACTCCCTGTGGACAGAGCAGGGTCCTGGGCAGAAGCTCTCCCGCCCCTCCAGGGGCCTGTCCTTTGATGGTGGGTGCGGAACCTTGTTAGGATGTTAACCCTCCAGCCCCACAGAGAAGGGTGTCAGGCTGGGCAGTGCAGGGCCAGGCTCCAAGGTGGGCAGGCTCTGATCTCACTGCTGACCCTGAGGAGAAGGTGGTGGCAGAAGCCATGGAATTCCTGGGGCTCCAGGTTGCCCGGGCAGTTGGGGAGATCCTGATGGACTTCAAGACCCACCTGACATTTCCCTGATCGCCCTTCTGGCTGGCCCAGATCCTCCCCTCACATGGGGCCTCCGCGGGTCCAGGTGCCCTGAGCTGGCTGACCCCAGACCAGTCGCTGCGCCTCCTGGGAAATGACCCTGGCACGTCCCCACTCCTGTCAGCACACTGCACCCTCAACCTCCGTGGCCACTGCCCTCGGAGATGACGTGTGGCCTGGTCCTGCGTGTGGTGCCTGCGTATTCTTGCCCACAGCCCTGCCCGCCTGTGTCCCGTCCCCTGTGCTGTGTCCCGGGCATGACGTCCCATCTGAGTGTCCCTCACCTTGGACCTGCATGTGAGGGGGCCGTCCCGGGCTCTCTGCTCCAGGCCTGTGGGTGGTGGCTGAGGGCAGCTCCGTCCCTGTGTTCAGTCCTGGGGGAGAGAAAGGGCTCCCAGGGCCGCCCCTTCTCCAGCAGATCCCAGCATGCCAAGGAGCGGAGCTGGGGGCGGGGGCGGGGGCGGGGCTATGGGAGGGAGGTGGGGCTGACCCAGGAGCTGTGGGGCTGTGGCAGGGAGCAAGGCTGTGGGCGGGGCTGTGGGCGGGGTTGGGGCTGCCCCTGGGAGCTGTGGACGGAGGGCGGGGCTGCGGGCGGGGGGCGGGGAGCGGGGCTGACCCTGGAGCTGTGGGGCTGTGGGCGGGGGGGGGCGGGGCTGCGGGCGGGGAGCGGGGCTGACCCTGGAGCTGTGGGGCTGGGGGCGGGGTGGAGGCGGGGCTGTGGACGGGGAGGCGGGGCTGTGGGCGGGGAGCGGGGCTGATTGTGGGGCTGTGGGCGGGGGGGGGGCGGGGCTGCGGGCGGGGAGCGGGGCTGATCCTGGAGCTGTGGGGCTGGGGGCGGGGTGGAGGCGGGGCTGTGGACGGGGAGGCGGGGCTGTGGGCGGGGAGCGGGGCTGATTGTGGGGCTGTGGGCGGGGGGGGGCGGGGCTGCGGGCGGGGAGCGGGGCTGATCCTGGAGCTGTGGGGCTGTGGGCGGGGTGGGGGCGGGGCTGCGGGCGGGGGGCGGGGCTGCGGGCAGGGAGGCGGGGCTGTGGGCGGGGAGCGGGGCTGACCCTGGAGCTGTGGGCGGGGTGGGGGCGGGGCTGTGGGCGGGGCTGACCCTGGAGCTGTGGGGCTGTGGGCGGGGTGGGGGCGGGGCTGTGGGCGGGGAGCGGGGCTGATCCTGGAGCTGTGGGGCTGTGGGCGGGGGGGGGCGGGGCTGCGGGCGGGGAGCGGGGCTGACCCTGGAGCTGTGGGGCTGTGGGCGGGGGGGGGGGCGGGGCTGCGGGCGGGGAGCGGGGCTGACCCTGGAGCTGTGGGGCTGTGGGCGGGGGGGGGCGGGGCTGCGGGCGGGGAGCGGGGCTGATCCTGGAGCTGTGGGGCTGTGGGCGGGGGGGGGCGGGGCTGCGGGCGGGGAGCGGGGCTGACCCTGGAGCTGTGGGGCTGTGGGCGGGGTGGGGGCGGGGCTGCGGGCAGGGAGGCGGGGCTGTGGGCGGGGAGCGGGGCTGACCCTGGAGCTGTGGGGCTGTGGGCGGGGTGGGGGCGGGGCTGACCCTGGAGCTGTGGGGCTGTGGGCGGGGTGGGGGCGGGGCTGTGGGCGGGGAGCGGGGCTGACTCGGCAGCTGTGGGGCTGTGCCTGGACTGGCTGGGCGATGATGCCTGTGGAGGTGTGAGTCCTAAACCAGGTTCCTGAACCCCTGTGAGTGCAGGCCGACCCCCTGAGGGGGGATTTCTGGGAGGAGGCCAGCCCAGGTGAGAAGTCCCAGCAGAGGCAGTGCAAGAGGATCAGGGCCAGGGCCACTCTGGGAGGTCTTCGCTGCTGAGGGGCAGATCCTGAGTTGAAGGTTTCTGGCTGTGATGGGCCTGCAGATGGGCCGTGACTGATAGGCCCAGGGAGGAGGGTGACTGGACAGAGGGGAGTGTGGAAGGGCCAGAGGGAAGCAAGAGATGCAGAGGCAATCATCAGTCACGTGTACAGTGGAGTCCACGACCTTTCTGAGTGGGTGAGCATGAGAATGACAGGAGCTGTCACATTGAGGGACTGATTCCGAAGGCCTAGGCTGAAGCGTGGGAGGGGAGGAGCAGCCCCAGCAGGAGCAGGCGCGGAGGGGTTGGGTGAAGCCAAGTAAAGTTGCCAAGGTGAGGCTCAGACCCAGTCCCCCTGGGGTAGGGATGGGGGCGGGGTCAGGGGCCCCTAGAGTGGAGATGGAGACTGAGGAGAGGGCTAGGGTTGGGGCTGGGTGGGGGTCTTGGAGCCTGGTCTTAGGGAGGGACCGGGACTCAACAGGCTGAGGGGTGAGTCCTGCATGTGTCCCAGTGATGGGGGCTGGGTCAGGAGGGAGAAGTCTGGGGTCACACAGGGTGAGTGGAAATGTGGTGGCAGGAGGTGGTGAGGAGCTGAGACTGGGGTGAAAACGTCTTCCTGTTGTTGGAGGGGACTCAAGCCCCAGAGGAGGCTCCTGCCCCGTCCTGCGAGTGGAACTGAGGGGCCTGGGACCTTCCCAGGAACCTCCTGGGTCCACAGATCTTAGGCCCTGGTGTGAAGGCAGGGCCTGTATGGAAGTCTGCCTGGACCTGCCCTGTGGCCAGCAGGCAGGGTGTGGGGTGTGTGTGAGGCTGTCTGGTGTGTGTGCCTGGGTCTGGGGACAGGGGTCTTGGAGCAGAGCGAGGCCAGCTGTCCAGGCCTCTCCCTGTCCAAGCAGCCTCTTCACAGCTCAACAAAGCTGCCCCATGACCCTGCCCTTCACCTGGCTTTGCAGGGAGGGATCTTGGGAGCCAAGTCTGTTAGGTACTGTGTTTGTGGCTGTGCTGCCCTGGGGTGTTCAGGGATTGGGAAGGGGATAGGAGGGGACCACCCCCTGCCTGTGCCTGGTGCCCTGTTGGACCTGCTCCATGCCGTTAAGGGTTGGAGTCTCCGGGGATGCCAGCCTGGGCTCTGCTCCCTGCCCTCTGCTGTGCATGCTGGTCACTGGCCACTTCCAGGGCCACAGCCCCAGGACAGGTGTGGCCAGAGAACACAGACAGGCTTCTTCTGCTGGCCACCACCTACCCGATGTCCCTGGGCTCCTATGTGTGAAGTGAGAGCTGGGGTTTGGTGTCCCCGGCTCAGGCGGTGGGACTCACTGCTATCTTTCCCCTCAGACTGATCCCACCGCTCAACCAGCTGGAGCTGCTGCGAAACCTCAAAAGTAAATCCGGACTCACTTTCAGGTCAGCAGAGGCGCTGCTGGCTGCAGCTCAGGCGCAGGGGTTGGCGTGCCTGTACTCCTTGAGGGGCACTGCTGCCCATGGGGACCGAGAGGGGTAGGACACCTGGCACGGGTGGCCACAGGACCTGGTGATGTCCGAGTGCCTGGGAAAGAGGTGTGGGGTGTGGGGTGGAGAGGAGGGTCCCAAGGGCCCATGTAAAGAGCACTGAGTGGGCAGAGCAGTGGCAGGGGTCAGAAACGTCCCTCCCCCACAGAATGCCTGGGTAAGGCCGGTGAGGGGCGGTAGGTGGGGAAAACATTGCAGATGTGGTGAAGGGTCTCAGTGTGAGGCCGCTATGGTCAGCGAGGCCCTAAATCCAGTCACATGTGTCCTCTCGAGGGACAGCGGAAAGGACCGTGTGAGTGCAGCACAAGACCTAGTTCCAACTCTCTGGTCTCTGGTCTCTGGTCTCTGGTCTCTGGTCCCTGGTCCCTGGTCCCTGGTCTCTGGTCTCTGGTCACTGGTCTCTGGTCTCTGGTCACTGGTTGCATAATGTAGGAGGAGAGGCCGATCTGGGCAGGAACTGCTGAGCAGAGAAGTCAGCTTCAGGGACGTGGCGGGTCGGCTCTCCAGATTACAAAGAACAGTTACTTGTGAGGGATACCCATTGCAGGATAGCGCACTTCAGGGAGAGGCCCCATGCAGGTGGGGGCACTGTCGGAGAGGTTATGGGACTGGTGGGTCCAACCAGCCCTCCTGCAGGACCCGGCCTGGAGAGGGACCTCTTGGGGACAGCCAGAACCCCTGTAGCAGCTGATCCCTTTCCCAGGACCTGCCTCCTGGGGCTTAGAAGCGGTGGCTGTGGGCGGACAGGGCAGCACCGGGCATAGTGGTGCCAAGGGAGGACTCCTGTCCTGGGTGGGGTGTGCCTGGTAGGGTCTGTCCTGACAGTCTTCCTGCTTCTGTTTGAAGGAAGGAGCCGCAGCCAGAGCCATCCCCCAGGTCAGTGTGCATCCACTCCCGTGTCTGCATGCCATGCCAGGGGCCCAGGCTGCTCCGTGGGGCTGTGCCTGGACTGCTGAGCAATGATGTCTATGGAGGTGTGAGTCCTAAACCAGGTTCCTGAACCCCTGTGAGTGCAGGCCGACCCCCTGAGGGGGATTTCTGGGAGGAGGCCAGCCCAGGTGAGAAGTCCCAGCAGAGGCAGTGCCTGAGGGTCTTCACGGCCTGCCAAGGAGCAGACCCTGGTGTGCTGGAAGTTTCTTGGGAGAATGGGGAGGGTGCCTTTTAGCACTGGATCTCAGCAGGTGCCTGCCATTCTGTCTTGGCAGGCAGGTTAGAGACCTGGCCTGAGGAGGGGCTCTGTGGGTGACCTCTGTGCAGGTGGAGACATGGTGTGGCCCAGCATCTCCCTCGTGGCAGCAGAGAATTCAGGCCACACCACAGCTTCACGTCATGAGCTGAAACCTGGGGGTTGCCCAATGCCCAGTCTACTCACTGCAGAGGGAGGCCAGTCCCCTGATGGGGGCCGAAGGCACCACCCTCCTGCTGCTCCCCAAGTGGTGCCCTCCAGGACTGCAGGTGGCTCAGCGGGCTGCTCTGGCGGGGTGGACAGAACTGGCTGAGCTCATCCTCTCCAGCCCTTGAGGGCACACCCCTCCATCCCCATACCCCAAGGAGGGAATGCTGGTTGGTGCCTGAAACTGAAAGGATGGGCAGTGCTTCTGTCCTGAACTGCCCAAAAGGGCCGCAGTGAATGGACCCCTCAAAGAGGCGGAGGAAACGCTTTTGGACAGGAGTTGGTTTAGCCCGTGGGTGGTGGGGGCCGGTCTGCACCTCACTGGGCACCTGTGGGTGGCGGACTCTAGTGCTTCACCCACCTGCCCTCTGTCCCTTGTCTGCGAGAGCCCAGTGGTCTGAGGCGGCTTCCTGTGGGCTCCCTACGCTCATGGCCCTGCTATTCTCCCCTCCGGGCAACTCTGGTCTCAGCCTCTCTCTTTCTCTCTCTCCTCTCCTGCCCTCCCCTTCCCCAATCGGAAATCTCGCCCCCAAGTGCCTTTAATCATGTCACTGCCCTTCTTGGGCCCTTTCACGTGCGCTCTGTCTTTGGGGATGAGGTGCTGGCCCTGAAAGCAGAACTCAAGGTGAGGACACACGGGCGCCTCCAGGCTCTGCGGTATGCTCCCTGCCCCTCACCAGTCCTCCGTCCTCCCCGTGTGTCCTGTGTCCCTGCCTGCCCCTGACCCAGCAGCTTCCCCAAGGGCCAGCCTGGCCCTGCCTCCTCCTGGGAACCAAGGGCTTTGCCTCACCTGAGAGGAGCACCTATCAGCCAGGTAATAGTGAGCGCCCCCCTTTTAGCACCATAGTAGGTGTGTAAGAAACTGTTCTGCGCTGCATTTGTTTCCAGGGATGTCCGTGGGCTGCTGGGGGCGATCCTGTTCCGGAAGTGTAGGTGGATGGGTGGTGCAAGGACCCTTGCTCAGCTCCCATGAGCCCAGGCTTGTGGTGGGCACACACCATGGCTGTGGTGGCGTCAGACCAAGGCCCTCTGCACTGGGGCTGGAGCTGGGGCCGGGGCAGCCAGGGTCTTGGGTTGTGCTGCTCTGGGCATGTCCCTGAACCACCCTCTGACCCTTCCCATTTCTGACTGCCTCCATCCCCACCCTGTCCCTGGAGGAGACCCTGCCCCCACCGCTTTGCCCCTTGTCCACGTGGGTCCCTCCTTGTCCTAGGCGTGTCTGTCCAATTGGTCTTGGTGAGTGTCTGTGATGGGTCTTCCTCTCTCCTGTGCCTGACCTCCCTGGGCTTGAAGCCAAAGCTCTAAGACAGATGACACTTAGGTTGGCTGACAGGGGCAGGAACACCCAGTGCCAGCCTGGACCTCAAAGGGGACAGGCAGAGTCGGGAATCCTTGACACCCCAGGCTTGGGGTCAGGGTGCCAGTAGCCCACCGTCCTCAGCTCCGTCAGGCTCTGAGGCTGCCCGGCCCCACAGGAGCCACGGCCACATGTGGCTGTGGCTGTTTAGGGTTCCGCTAACATGAATACAGTGAGCAGCCATCCCTGCCCCAAGTGCTCTGGGCCGGTGGTGGGGCGGCCCGTCAGACCGTAGTGGGAGCCGTCTGTGCAAGACTGAGGGGCCTGGGAAATGCTTCTAGGGCAGGCAACCGAGCAGGAGGTTCACAGCAGCAAACAGGGACCTTCACAGGCTGAAGGCTGAGCCACTCCACTGCTCTTTCCTAGAGGGAGCCTGAAGGGGGACTGCCAGTGCAGGCCTGGGATCCCGGGAGGCACTGGCTGAAGGGTCCCTGTTTTTAGCTATCAGCAGGCTCTGATGGACTTGTGGCTGACATGGAGGGTGCTCTGGGAGAGAATGTTTGCCCCAAATTTGAGGGGCTTCTGTGAGCAGCTAGAGCTACCAGTTGGGGGTCTGGGTCCTGGGGATACTGAGTCACAGGGAGGTTTGCCCCATGTGAAAGCATTTGCCGGACAGCTGGGCCCCAACTTCCTCCCACTGGGATTAAGTCACTTGGCAGGTCCCACAGGGAGGAACCTCAAGGGGCATGCAGGTCCTTCTTGGGGGAGCATGGGGAGGCCCAGGAGGCGCTTTGAGAACCCTGGGCTTGCTGGTTCAGAGGTAGCCAGTGGCTCCTTTATGTGGGAGTGGGGTTATCTAGACACCAGCAGGTGCCACTGATGTTTAAACAAATGTGTGTGTGGATGCTGAGGAGGCCACCAGTCACATCTGGGTTCTTCAGGTGCACTGTTTGAGAACTGCTGTCTCAGGAGCAATAGCTCTGAAGATGGCAAAAGAGGGGGAGGTGCTAGGAAAGCCAAGGATTCCTTGTAGTTCTTGTGTTTTTGCTTTCTTGCGTGTTCTGGTGCAGAGATAAGTCCTCGGCTTTCAGGAGGTCCTAGGGTGCTGACCATTGGAGGACATCCTCAGGTACCCTCTCCCTGGCATGGCAGGTCCACTGACTTTGGTACCCAACTATCTTCTCCTGAGCCTCCCTCCAGGGAGAGGCAGCCTCTGACTGGGCAAGCTGGCTTGGCTCATCAAAACCTTACTGATTGGTTTTGTGAAACAAAGCTACACATTTTCCTCCTAAAAACACGTGCTTTCTAGAACCCTGTCCATCTAGTGCAAGCCTTTTGCAAAGTCTTAGCCTGTATATATTTTTTTTGTTTGCATGAATGTAGCAAAAAATAATACATCTTTTAAAAAGATGTGGCCCCAAGCTCTGACTCTGAAAGGAAAAGGCATTTTTAGAGGGAAAAACAGGGAATTTTATTTTTTCTCCTAAAATAGGGGATTGTTTTCTTTTCCAGGCCAGCAGAATATTTATGTGCAGCCTCCTTAAGGTCCTTGCTCAGACACAAGCTCTGTGGCTGGTGGACTCTGAGCCCAGAGCTACCCCAGGGGTAGTCATGGTGCCTCAGTTTACCTGCCCACTTGCCCAGCGCAGGCTCCCTGCTCAGGGGACTAACTGTGCTCTCCTCATTTCCAGTAAAGGCAGAACGTGCAGAGAGGGCCTGTGTGGATGCTGCCCTGGACACTCTAGGTACCATGGACGCATGGCACGGATGCCCTGCTGCACGGCTCTTCTGCTCCCAACACTGCTTGTTAGAATTTCTAGATGAGCCGAGGGAGGCCCCTGGCTCCCCCGATTCTTATTGGCAGCTAGGCCCACAGCACACGTAGGGCAGTGCTAAGTGCCCTCTGATTCCAAAGCTCTTTTTCCTTAAGCCAAAGGAGCCCTGCTCCAGCAGGAGTGGCCGGCCAGGGGCTTGAGAACCAGAAAGGTCACTGGCCCTGGGACCCTTACAGCTCCAGAAGGCCTCTCCAGGCACCAGTCAGCACCTCTACTAGGCATCTGAGGATAGCACCCCCTTACCCGCCACCTCACTGCCTGCCGGGGCAGCTCCATCCTGTGTGTGCCGGGCTCCCATGGTCCTCACACACCGGAAAGCCAGTGGCCCACAGCTCCCCTTCCCAGGTACAGGCCTGGTTGAGGGCAGACTGGAACGGGCCTGTGGAGGGCACACCCTGTGACACCATGAGCACCTCAACCGCACCGTGTGCTCCTCTGCCCACTGGCAGGTGACGTGTGCAGAACTGTCTGCTTTCTGCTTGCTCAGAGTGCACCCACCCCGTTTGCCTCCTGCCTGGTGCAGCCCTGCAAGGTGTGGGCAGCTACTCACTTGTCCTCCTGTGCATGTGGTCGGTGCTGAGGGGCAGGCGTTGGGAGGGGCCGTGCAGCAGGATAAGGGCTCAAGTTGGCTGCATGATTGCACCTCTGCATATGCGCATGCTCCAAATCCTTCTCCACCCTGAGGGTGGCTCAGAGGGTCCCCCTACCTGTCCATGCTACCTGTGTGTTCACGGCCGTGAGTGCTTGTGGGATGACTTGTATCCCCAGGAGGAGAGATCTGGGCTGGGCAGAGGTGGTCTTGCTTGCCCGGAGCTGTGTCCATGGTGCATCTAGCCACAGGCTGTCCCTCAGGTCAGGGCCATAATCAGGCAGCGTGGGAATAAAAGGGCTAGGAGGCCAGGCGAGGTGCAGTCCTGCTGTGCACAAGCCTCAGGAATGTCACTTCATCCCGGGTACTGGGGCCCAGCCATGCCCAGCAGCTCCCCTCCCACTGTGAGGACCTCTTACCCGCCCCATCCCAATTTGCAGCTGGCCCCACATATTGAGAATTTTGCCCTGGGTATGGCAGGCAGGGAAGGGAGCTGGGTCTCGGTGCTCTCTCCCAGGCTCTCCTGAATGTGCTCCCAGCCTATATAAGTGCCAGAGCCACAAGCCATGCGCTGGCTCTGTCCTTGGCTTGTGAGGGGAGGGAGGGGGGACCACTGGTGTTTGGTATCTGGGGGCACAGCCTCAACGACGGTAGAGGTCCAGTTGTCCACCCTGTGACACTTCCAGCAGGGGACCCCTCCTGGTCTAAGCAGGCTTATGGCAGGGCCAGGCAGGGCCAGGCGAGGCTCCTTCTTGTGACTCTGTCCTTGTGGGGCTGAGTTCCTAGGGCCCTGTGTGCTGCCTGGGCAGTAGGTCCCGCCAGGGTCCCCAGCTCTACTGACTGGGCAGGGCCACACTGCTCAGGGTCTCCCTGGACCAGCTGGTGGACTTTGTTCAGAGGCCCCATGTTGCCTCAGACCCCACCTGCCCATTCAGACCTTGCCTGCCCTCAGTGGCCATCAGCTCGGGGCCAGTGTCCTGAGCAAGCTGACTCCTGGCCTTGTGCTAGTGGGGGATCCAGGTGGACTGCCCACAGTGGCTGCACCTCTCGGGACCATCTGCGCAGTTCTGTCCTGCAGAGACCCCTGGCCACAGAGGCCAGGCACAGGAGGGAGGAAGACCCCTAGTGCACGGCCTGCAGGCTGGGGCGAGGAGGGCGCCAGCCAGGCCAGGTGGGCCGTGGTGGGCTGCCTCTCCATGGCCAGTCATTGTGACGCCACCTGACGCTGCATCCAAGCTGTGCATTCTGGTTGGGGCCGAGGGAGGTGGCTACCCCGGGTAGCACGGAGTGGGGGTGGGGAGGGTCTGGCGATGTCTGAGGTTAGCAGGTGTGGTGGTTCCTACAGGAGTCCCTGGGCACCAGCCACCAGGGGCAGTAAGGGGTCTAGTTCCCAGAGCCTACTGTCTTCTCCAGCACATGAGGGGACTGCCCAGTGGGAGGAAGTGAGTGGCTGCCAGGTTCCTAGATGCTGCCCAGAGGGTATGGGAGCCAGGTGCACTCAGTGTCAGACCCATCTCCACGGTTACTAGATGTGTGAGCAGGGCTGTAGTTGGCCGGTCCTGGCCGCCCCTCCCTGCCAGGACTCAGGACAGCCAAGTTGCTGTAGAGCAGACCCGCCCACTCCATCCCCCAGGAGCTGACTGTTAGTTCCCATGTGCCCTGGGGGTGGGGTGGAGCCTGGGCAGCTCAGGACAGGGGAAGGTGGACTGGGACCACCCCCCAGAATGTTTGTATCATGCCCTCACCCTGCTCCCCAGGGCTGCAGAGCTTATCCCTCCTGACCTTGGGGAAGTTATGGAGTGTGTGGGGAGGGGCAGACAGGGAGCCTGTGGGTGGTCAGGTGCCCACACTGGTGCCCAGGGAGAAGCTGCTGGTGCTGAGCATTTGGGGACTCGTTCTGCTATGGGTGTTGCTGTGGGGAGCGAGGCCTGACTGGACAGTGTGGACAGAGCTGGGCCCCTTTTGGTGGTAGACAGTGACATACGAGTCCCCTGACAAGCCCCTGAGCCAGCCCAGGACCCCTTGGTGGAATTGACCTTGTAACCTCCGACCTCCGGGCTTTGGGCCAGGGCAGCGGCCCAGAGGGCATTTCTCTGAGTCTGGGCTGCAGCTGTCCAGTCCATGTGGGAGGATGTCAGCTAAAAGCAGCTGACGGGTGCCAGTGTGCTGTCCAGAGTGACTCCTCCTGCTCTCTTTCTGTATGTTTGTCCATCTGTCTTCCTGGGAGCAGTCAGAAGGTCAGTTTGAAAGACCGTGTCTTCTCCAGCCCCCGAGGTGTGGCTGCCAAGGGGAAGGGGTCCCCGCAGGCCCAGCCCGTCAGGCGGTCACCTAGTGCCGACCAGAGCCTGGAGGACAGTCCAAGCAAGGTGCCCAAGAGCTGGAGCTTCGGGGATCGCAGCCGCGCACGGCAGGCCTTCCGGGTCAAGGGGGCTGCTTCACGGCAGAACTCAGAAGGTGGGTCAGGTCTGCCACTGCCAGGGCCTAGCCGCTTCCATGGCTCACCCCCAAGTGCAGGCCCACTTCATCTGTTTCTTCTTTATTGAGGTGAAATTCACATCACGTAAAATTAGACATTTTAAAGCCAGTCATTCAGGGGCAGCTGACATGCCCACACTCTAGCTCCAGACATTTCCGCTCCCCAGAAGGAGCCCCTAGCAGCCTCCCGGCCCTGCATGCGCCGCCTTCCTTTCGGGAAGTGCTCTGGACGCGGTGCGGGCAGGCCACTTCTGTGTCAGGTGTCCAGCTTAGTCCATGATGTGCTCTCTGGGCTCCTCCCTGGCGCACGTTTCTTCTCATGCTGAGCGGTGTCCCGCTGTTACTGGGTGTGGACTCGCCCCACCCTGGCCTTCCATCCGTCCACTCACAGTGATCCCCCTGCAGGCCGAGGCGGCAAAGCCGATGAGAAAGAGCATGTGGGCTGGATGGTTCCCATGAGGTGCCGAGGGGTTCCCTGATGAGAGTACGCCAAGGGACTTGTCTCTTTGTGTCCTCATGGGCCGTGCCCCCTTCCACCCAGAAGCAAGTCTCCCTGGGGAGGACATCGTGGATGACAACAAGAGTTGTAATTGCGAGTTTGTGACTGAGGACCTGACCCCGGGCCTCAAAGTCAGCATCCGGGCTGTATGGTGAGTGACCCTGGGTGTCTGGGGTGAGGACGCCCCCCTCACAGGATCCTGAAGGGCAGTCACTGTCCCTGGGATGCAGGGCTTTGCGGGGCTTGTGAGGGCACGTGCTCGGGCCGGGGGATGGGGGAGACGCGGGCCGACACCACTTCAGTCCCAGCTCCTTGTGGCTCAGAAGGCCCCTTGTGCCACGGGGTTTCCTTGCCTGCCATCCAAGGGTGTTAGTGGACAGCCAGGAGCTGCCCATGGGGATTCTCGGGTGGATGAGGGTCTGTCTGAATAGCTGGGACCAGAAGTGGCTGGTGTCTTTGGTGGGTGGGTGGCCCAGATAGTAGGGACAAGCTGTCCAGGGCACATTCTCGGAAGTGCTGGGAGGGCCCAGAAAGTAGACACTGGGCTGGCCCTGCTTGGAGGGTGTCCCGAGGTGGCCTCTGCCCTGGGCTCACGGCCCTGACCAACCCTCAGTGTCATGAGGTTCCTGGTGTCCAAGCGGAAGTTCAAGGAGAGCTTGCGGCCCTACGACGTGATGGACGTGATCGAGCAGTATTCAGCCGGCCACCTGGACATGCTGTCCCGCATCAAAAACCTGCAGTCCAGGCAAGAGCCACCCCTGAGCCCTGGGCACAGAGGCTTGTCCTCCTGGGCCAGGCTGACACACCATGAAGTGGGGAGATGGGTCCTGTGGAGGGCTGCCATGCTCCCTGCCAAGGTGGGGTAGGGGACAGGGCTGAGGTGGGTACGGTGGCCAGACCTGCTTGCTGCCACCTCTGGGTCCTTCCTCTTGACCCCACATGGACTTTCCGTCATGCTTGTTTTAAACACCTCTGTTGTCTCTCTCCTTTCTTCTCTCCTGCCTGCTCTATGATGGGAAGCATGTGTGAATGCTCATGTGTGTGAGTGCATGGTACAATCCTCTCTGTGCATGTGTATGGGTGCATGTGTGTCCTGTGTGCCGTGTGTCATGATGTGCACAGGTGTGTGTGTGTTGAGAGGTGACTTTGTGGGCATGCGCAGACCCATCCAGTATCATTTATGCACCTTGGCACCTCTTCTGCCAGGACAGAGGGCCCTGTCCCTCCACCCCACCTCATGGGCTTCCCACCCCCTGGGCAGTAGGTAAGGTTGGAGTGCGGGCCTGCAGTGTGGCATTGGCAGGGCACATATTGCTATCTCCAAGCCCACGTGTGTGAGAACTGGCTTGTTCACCCTAACAGGTACCTGTACATGTATGTATACAGACATGAGCAGGGGCCTGAGGCACACACGAACAGACATATATATAGTACATACAAAGGCCTATGCCCACCCCACATGTACACACATGGTGGTACACATGTATGCACATATATGCTGTTAGCCTGGCTCCACGTGTATGTTCTATGTAATTCCACACACACATGCACTGACAGTACATGTGTGCTCATAGGCACCCACCCTCCACATATAAATGAGCTGTGCACACACTTGTGTTTGTGGTGCTTATAAGCAGGTCACAGCTATTGTCGTGGGTCTCTCCTGAGGTGGGTCACATGCTCCTGCCTGTCAGAGCCCCTGCCCATTCCCGCCCGCAGCTCCTCAAACAGGGCTGTTCCCTTGGGGAAGCCTGGCCCCGGCTGGGAGGGGCTGAGTGGTCCGGAGCATCATGGAGAGAGCCAGCTCCTGGCCCCCGGGAAGGGATGAAGTCCTCATTCTCGGAAGTCGGTGCAGCCCGCTCTGGGAGGCCTCCCCTGTGCTGCTCCTGGACGCCAGGGGTGGGTCTCGCTGGGCCTTCACTGACTTCTGTGGGCGGGCAGGGAGTGACACCTCCCTCTGCCTGGGCTCAGGCCAAGAGGCCAGTCCTCCCAGAGCATCGACTAAACCTGTGTTGTGAGTGTGATCAAATGTGTGTGTAATTGTGCGCACGGAGGAAAATGTGTGAGTATGTGAGTGAAAACATGCGAGTGTGTGCAAGCATGTCAGATATGCCTGTGTGCAGATGTGCTTGTGTGAGCAATACACGTGATTATGCATATGACTGAATGGGCACATGTGTGCATAAGCATATTGTGTGAGTATATATGAGTGAGTGAGTCTGCCTGTGTTTGTAAACAGACATGTGTAGTGTGCATATGACTGCATGTGCCTGTGTGTGCAGAAGCAGGCTCTGTACATGTGAGTGTGTGAACCTGTCTGTGTACACATAAGCAGACATGTGTGTGCATATATGTGTGCGCAACATGTGTGCCTGTGCATATGTGTGCGTGTGAGCAATTTGTGTGCGCGTGAGAGAACAGTCTGCCTGCTGGGCCTCCCTCGCTACAGCTGTGGTGCTCCTTGTCCTCCTGTCCTGAGCTCCCTTTCCTTCCCTTTCTGTGGGAAAAATGAAGTGCTCCCCAAGGAGCTGGGGTGGGTTACTGGCCAGCAGTCTCGAGTGTTGTTAAAGCTGGCGCTTCCGGTGCTGGCCAGCCGGCCTTCGCCCTGCACCGCTGAGGTGCGGTGCGGGGCCGTGCTCCACTGAACAAGGGGGCGGTGAGTGAGTGTGGCGTCCACTGTGTTGTTGCGAGTGGCGGCGTGTGAGAGGGTCTGCTGCTTCAGCCGGTTGCTCCTGTCTCTGCAAGCCCAGCTGGCCCTCACAGTGCTCACCATGCGTTTGCTGGTGTCTCTTCTCTTGTTTACTCGCCAGGATAGATATGATTGTGGGCCCCCCACCCCCTTCAACTCCCCGGCACAAGAAGTACCCCACCAAAGGACCCACGGCCCCTCCAAGAGAGTCACCCCAGTACTCGCCTAGGTCAGGATGCCAGCTCTCTCCTGCCTGTGTCTGTGGAATGGCCAGCCCCCTTCGCTCCAGGCCACATGACGGCAGACCCGCACTGCTCTTCTGAGGGGTGGAAGGACGTTACTCTGCCGCTGACCGGGAGTAGGTGGCCCTCTACAGAGCCCGGGTGGGCTTTGTTGGGCTGCTCCTCCCGGCAGGGCCCTCGGGGAGCTCTCCAGGGACGCCCTCTGTGATGTCCTCCAGGGCATAGGCAGAGGCCAGGATTGGGGTGCCCAGATGTGCCGGGAGGACCTTCAGGGCTCTGAGGACCCTGGTGTCCTTGCCACCCAGCCCCCAGTGCGACTCAGACCCCAGCACCTGCGCACCCGCGGAGTTGACCTCTGAGGATCTGAGCAGATCCCGTCACTTCTCTTGCCTTGAGCCTGTGGATCAACATGGGTCCACATCATGGGTAGCGTTACAATGAGGACGTCAGCTGATGGGCAGAGTGGATGGTGAGTTAGCACATGCAGGTTCCTTAGGAACAAATTCAGACTTTGGAGCCCTCCAGCCTCCCTGGGACCCTTCTGAGGGTACTGTGACCTGTCTATTTTCTACAGCAGGTCTGGTCAGTCCCAGGAGAATGGAGTCCCCAGAGCAGGGGTGTGAGGTTAAGGAGAGATGCCCCCCGCAGTGCTAGCAGCTTGGGAGCAGAGGGGCCCAGGGCGCTTGGGGGCCAAGGTCAGCATGTCAGACATCTCCACCTGGCATTCTCCGGAGAGTGGGCCTGACCCAGGGCAGCCCCAGACAATATTTTCTGGGTCCCCTGCTCTACCATGTCCCCCAGCCCCAAGGGTGTGTACCTGAGACACAGGTACAGAGCTGGGACAGAGCTGGACAGAGCTGGAGTTTGAGCGCCAAGAGCTGGGAAAGCCTCACTGCCTTCGGAGCCCCAGGCCGTAGTCAGAGCACTCAGCCACACAGAGGAGTGGCAGGAGGACAGTCTGGGCATGTGGGGGTTAAAGGGTTATGCCACCTTCTCAGCCTGAGACCCAGGGCAGGGTGCACAGGCTCCTCAGAGGACCCCCTCTCACTTTACCAGCAGCAGGCCAAGCCCTTGGCCAAGGCTCCCAGAGGGACCAGCCAGGCAGGTGGTCATCATGTGGCAGGGGTGAAGGCGCTGAGCCGGGCCTGGCCTGTATGCACATGTGGCAACACCATGAGCCCCTTCTCCGCGTCCATTTCCACGGGCGTGTGCTTGGAGCCCAGGGTCCCCGCCGTCCTTCCCACTCTGCTGGTCCTTGGGTGCATGAGTCTAGCATGAAGCCCGTGAGAGCATGAGGAGGCTGCACCATGGCTGACGCAAGCCTGAACCCCTCTCTGCTTCCCGCAACAGAAAGAAAATTATCCCAAGTGCCCCGTCTGAGGCCGACAGGTGGTCCTGTGGTCAGGAAGAAAGCCCAGCGGTGGCCCCAGCTAGCTCACAAAGCCCCTGCACCCCAAACTTGGGAAGTGGGCTTTGTGCTGGGGGCTCCAGGCCTGAGATGAGGCAGGGGCTGCGGGCCTTGGCCTGGGTTGCTGTCTGGCTCGTCTGCATCCCGGCTCAAGTGCTATTTGCTGGGCAGTTTCATAGCAGCTGCCCCAGGCTTGCAGACAGCCAGGCCCTTGTAGCTGAGTGGCATCCACACACTCACCCTTCTAAGGCCCCTTTCTGAGCCCTTCCTGCTCAGTGTAGGAAACAGAAGTTCCACCTGTGGCATTCATGACCTAAGGCCTGGTTTGAGATAAGCTCAGCTGTGTTCTGCATCCTGCACATGTATGTACGTGTCTGCGAGTACGCGCGTGCGCACACACACTCACATATGATACACACATGTGCACACAGTGGACATAATGTATACACACACACATGCACAGTGCACACAAATGCACAACATACACAAAACATATGCACATATAGACACACAATGTATACTATGCATGCACACCAGCACATTCAAGCACACAAAGACTCCCTCTCTGGTTGTGCTTGGGCAGTTTCCGTACTCGTCTGTGTTCCCACTCCCTGTCCCGGTGCATGGAGCCCCAGCTCATTGTCCCTGCCTCCCTGCTTTGTTGTCCCCCCTGCAGACGTTTAACTGTCCCCACCGGACTGGCTGGGCAGAGGGCTCAGAGGCACTTTATGAAGAATGGAAGCCCAGGTGGGGGCAGAGCTGAGGGGTGAATGGCCCCAGTGCCTTCCTGGGCCTCCTCACCAATGTGCTGACCACTTTGATTGAGTGGACAGGGAGCAGGCCCTGGGAGTCCAGAATCAGGCGAGAATAGGTGCCCGGCATCCATCTGTCCTGGCACCTGCTGCCCCAGTCAGCTCTGGATGGGGCCTGGAACCTGGATCTGGAGGCTGTGGCCTAGCCCAGGAAGATAGGGCCACGGCCACCATTCCCACTCGAACTTGTGCTGTGGGGTTGGGTCTCTTCCTGGCAGAGTGGACCAGATCGTAGGGCGGGGCCCAGCGATGACAGACAAGGACCGCACCAAGGGCCCGGCTGAAGCAGAGCTGCCGGAGGACCCCAGCATGATGGGCCGGCTGGGCAAGGTGGAGAAGCAGGTGGGTGAAGCAGGGAGAGCCATCTTGGTGTTAGCCTAGGGATGGATGCTGCAGGAGGGGTCCTCAAGCTTCCAGGGATCTGGGGCCCATCACAGCTCAGGGTGCTGCATGTCCCCTGAGGCCCTCCCCAGTCTGGGGCACGTTCCCTTCTTTGGCCACAGGCCCTCAGGCCATTTATGCCCCCTCACCTTGCCTGGGTGGGGGCCACTGAGTGACACCATGTACCAGGGCCTGTGGGTGGCCTCTGTCACTGGCCCTCATCCCCAGAGCCCCCCTGTGGACACACACAAGGAATTCCACTGGGCTCTGCTCTGGCAGTGGAGGGAAGAGGGCCATGCGTTCCTCTGTGGTGATTGCTCTGCTGTGTGGGCTCATGGTGGCAGCCAGATTAGCAGGAGCACCCAAGTCAGCACTCTGAGCCCTGAGGCCACACACAGTAATGGGCTCAGTGGCTGAGCTGTTGGTGGGTCTGCCTCTGCACCTCTGCAGGGAGCAGCCCGGTGCCCCCACCTCTTCAGGGAAAAGCTGGGTCTCTTTACCTTAGGAAGCAGCCTGCCCAGTAGCCCTCCTTGCAGGTCCTGTCTATGGAGAAGAAGCTGGACTTCCTGGTCAGCATCTACACGCAGCGCATGGGGATCCCACCCTCAGAGACTGAGGCGTACTTCGGGGCCAAGGAGCCTGAGCCAGCACCGCCGTACCACAGCCCCGAGGACAGTCGCGACCCCGGCGACCGCAGCGGCTGCATCGTCAAGCTCATCCGCTCCACCAGCTCCATCGGCCACAAGAATTTCTCGGTGCCCCCGGCTGCACCCTCCACCCAGTGCCCACCCTCCACTTCGTGGCAGCCTCAGGGCCATCCACGCCAGGGCCACGGTGCCTCGCCCATGGGGGACCATGGCCCACTGGTGCGCATCCCGCCACCTCCCAGCCATGAGCGCTCACTGTCTGCCTACAACGGGGGCAACAGGGCTAGCACGGAGTTCCTGCGGCATGAGGACACGCCAGCCAGCAGGCCCCACGAGGGCGCGCTGCGAGACAGCGACACGTCCATCTCCATCCCGTCCGTGGACCATGAGGAGCTGGAGCGCTCCTTTAGCGGCTTCAGCATCTCCCAGTCCAAGGAGAATCTGGACGCGCTCAACAGCTGTTATGCGGCTGTGGCCCCCTGTGCCAAAGTCAGACCCTACATTGCGGAGGGCGAGTCGGACACGGACTCGGACCTCTGCACCCCATGCGGGCCACCACCCCGCTCGGCCACGGGCGAGGGCCCCTTTGGTGATGTGGGCTGGTCTGGGCCCCGGAAATGAGGCCCCGCCCATTTCCCCCTGACTTGGCCTTGAGGCTTCCAGGCAGGACCCTCCAGTGCCCATGCCTGATGCAGTGACGGGCAGTGGGGGCTCCTCCGTCTTCACAGTGAAGATTAACAAAAGTCCTTTTCCAACAATGGGCACTCAGGCTGCTGTGCCCACTCTGTAGACGGCCAGCCCCGGTGCGCAAGGGCAGGTGACAGCAGAGGACAGGTCCCTGGTAGAGGCTGGAGGTGTGGAGTCAGGGAGCAGAGTCAGAGTGAGTGTCCCCAGTGTGGTACAAGCCTGTCCCCTTGAGGTGTGTCCCTGTGCGCAGCTGGGAGGATGCCCTTCGACCCCCCAGTGCCCATCCATTGTGTTCTGAGTGTCCTGTGTGAGAGCCAGCCCTGTGTCCAGGGCCCTGGCCCAGAGAGGAAGGGCGAGGCCTCAGGACACATAGGAGCATGGGGTCCTTAGGCCCCAGTCTCAGCTCTGCTCCACAGGCTTCTGGCAGAGGGTCCCCCGGGGCTCTCCTGCCCACAGGAGAACTGAGGGCTGGGCACCCTCTTGTCCTCTGTGCTTTGCCCTGTCCAGGTGCTGGTCAGCAGGCTGTGGCCAGCACGTTCACGGAGACCTACATGTGGGTAGGGTGCTGGGCAGGTGGGGCGCCGCAAGGGACTGCTGGGTGTGGTGAGCAGACTTCCCACTGCCCTTTGCTGGGGTGCTGCTTCGCCTGTCCCCACGGTGCCCTGACCAGATGCAGGGCTAGAAGAGGGTGTAACCACTGTGCATGTCCTCAAGCGTCCCGAGACAGGTGGCTGTGCTATAGGTTGTCTCTTCTGTCCCACCGGAGCCCACTGCCCCATCCGCTAGTCTCCGCGGCTGGTCCCTTGGCTGTGGCCTGCTGGCGTCTTGAAAGAAGGGTCACCGTCCCCGCCCTGGGCCCCCACACTCCTGCGGACACCTGGCCCAAGGAGCAGCAGCTTTGAGCTGGGAGCCCAAAGGCAGCAGTGGGGCCCCAGCAGGCAGTGTGGGGCACCTAGCATTTGGGATGATGGACAGCAGCCTGGCACCTGTGCCCTCTGAGGCAGTGATCCCTTGGATGCAGGGCTGAGCCCAGCTAAGACCACCAGGTAGCGACTGCCCCAAACACTGGGTGCAGGGAGATCTGGGCTATCTTTTCATCTGTGTGAGCCCACACTGTCTGAGGGTCTCTGAGGCTGCAGCAGGTGGGGCTCAGGTCATGGCTCTGGGGGGACCGGCCTCCTCAGGGCCCCCAGGCCCAGTGCTGACCAGCACGTGTGCCCTTAGCGCCCGCCCACTGTGTGGGGCCCACTTCCGAGAAGCCTTGTGCACTGTCTTGGGGGTGTGTGTGTGTGACAAGACAGAAGTGTGGCTGAGGGCAGACGTTACTAGGACAAGCATACACTCCATGCCTGTGCTCAATCACATGCTCACACACATACAGAAATTGCACAAGCACACCCATGCACACGCACATACCACTTATGCACACATGCATAATACACATCACACAATGCACATGCGCACACACATGCATGCCTCACACACATGCATGGGTGCATATACATACAGTCACACACATGCATGCCCTCATGCACATGTGCGCACATCACATTCTGACTGGGCTGTCCTTGGCCTATTGGCTGCTCTCAGGCACGGGGACTCAGGGAGCCACAGTGGCCCTGGATGGGGGAGCGGGTGGTGCTCTGCCACCCCGGGCCCCTGGGAGAAGTGGCAGAAGGTGCCCTGGAGCCATGCAGGGCCCCATGCTGTCCTCACCTCATCCGCCCAGTGACCTCACGTTGGGCCACCTGGGCGGATGGAGGGACCGGGGCACAGGGGCAACCACCAGAGACAACAGCTACCTGCTCAGCAACACTGCCCGTCCCACTCCAGGTCCCCTCCCCTGACCGTGGATTTGAGATGTGAACACGGGAGAGGGGTCATCCTCTTTGTTGTCCCCACATTCAGGGGACACCATATATCTGGTCCCCACCTGCTGTTCTTGGAAAGAAGTCGGTGCGGAGACATTTCAGATGCTTTTTGAAGCCCAGAGGCGCTGGTGCTGGGTGCTCTGGGGCCTCTGTAGAAACGCTGAAGTTTGTATCTATTTCATATTTGCCCCGAATTGTAAATAATGTACAGATGACCCTCAGCTACCCTCTGGGGGTGGTGACCCCTCTAGCAGGTCTCCAGGCCATACGTACTGACATGGGTGTGAGGCAGGAAGGGTGGGGGCCTGGCGGTGCTGCCTGCTTCCAGAGCCCGGGGAGCCTGTGTGGCTGTCCCCAGGGGCAGCCTCCACTTGGACCCCCACCAAGGACGAAGTAGAAACAACCAAGGAGGGCTTCCTGCAGGAAGTAGTATGGTGCAACCAGGCCTGCACTTCTTTCTCCCAGGGGCCCGGGACCCAGCAGCCCAGGGAAGGTCACTGTGGCCCCTGGAGCAGGAAGAGCCCTGCGGGGTGGGCTGCCAGCTGACCCAGACAGCTGTTGTGCTGAGGGCGGGGCTTTAAGAAACATGGGAAAGAGGGGAAAAGGAGGCCCCTTGGGAGAGAAGGGCCCTCTTCACAGCCTTTGAAATCATTTGTGAGGCTGGGAGGGGTTGGGTGGTCCTTTGTCTTGGGACACTTGCAAGGGCAACACGCTGACTAGGGCGTGAGAACAGGAGGGCGGCCCTAGTCCTGGCTGCTGGGCAGGTGTGCACACTTGGCTGGGCTGCAGTCCAGCTCTGACTGGGTCTCATAAAGTTGTTGCCTTAATGCATGTTGACGGGAGTCACTGAGGTCGCCCCATGCCCTGGGTGACCTTCAGACACTGATGCCGGACCCGCCCCAACTCCCTCGCCTGTGGTCCGCAGACCCTCTCCACAGAGGTCACAGAGCAGGTGGTCTCACTGCCTCACGCCCGCTGGCCCGAGGTGCTGCCTGCCTGGATTTGCTCGACCCACCGCGCCCATCGGCTAGGCCACCCGCAGCCCAAAGGGGGCTGCAGCTTCCCCCACCTGTGCTGTTGCCTTGGCTGTTTGCACTATTGTTCATGCTCCAAAGAATATTTCATAATGCCTTGCGTGTGACACGCACGGCTCGGCGTGCGCCCGCACCACAAGACCAGGCCTTTCTCCATGAGCGTGTCTCCCCCGCACACTTGTGTCTCCACCACACTGTCATTTTCCAAGGGGAGACGCCGGGGGACGAGCCCAGGTTTGCTGGGAGCATTGCTGGGAGCAGCGAGATGAGAGCGCACACAGCTCACTGTCAGGCCAGTGCTCCTGGTGAGAATGGGCCCAACACGGGTTCCCCGGGGACCTTGGTGTGGAATCTGGCGTCAGGGGTGCATATGGGAAGTTCTGTGGCCACAGGGACGAGTCTGGGCACCAGTGGACCTGCGCACTGAGTAAAACACAGTGATCCAACCCGGACAGTGCGTGCCTCTTTCCTCCCGCGGGCGTCTCCAGGCTGCTGGCCTGTGGCCTGGACTTGTGGTGACAGGGACAGACAGCCTTCCCAAGAGGCCACTGTGCTCCCACTGGGGAGGGGTCTCACTCTTCAGGGTCAGGCCACTAGGCTCTGTCAGTGCCCTCTCTGCCACCACCAAGGACCACAAGCTGGTGGCCCACAGAGCAGGGACTCCTGCTCGCCCACCGCAGGCTCCTGCCGGTGGCCTTCTCTCCACCACCCAAATAGTGAGTCCTGGCTGCGAAGCATCAGCCAGTCCTTGGGCATGGGCTCTGTGCCCTGGTGTCCTCGCAGCTATCTCCCTTGGCACCTTTTCAGTCACTCCCTCACCTACCACTCCCCCTCACTCCCCTGGCTGACCTTCAGTGACCTGCCAGAGCCCAACTGGGTGAGGTGCTAGGGGTGGGGGTGACATCCTATCTCCTGTGAAGCCCAGATTTCAAGATCCCCAGAGACCACAAGGGAGCCAATTCCGATGCAAAAGCAAAAGAACCTTCATTCAAGCCCAGGCTTAAGCAAGGGGGCGGAATATCCAACAACATGGCGATTTTATAGGGAGGTGGGGCCAGACACGAACCACCGAGTTGGCCGATTCCAATTGGTTGGGTGAGGGCTGAGGCTAGTGACACAAATAATCCCTGACGCATGACCTGTCTTGTCCTTTGCTCTTGATTGAAGCTCAAGCGCACAGTCTTTCACAATTGGCTAACTCAAAGGGAGGGGTTGGTCTTTGTGATTTCAAGATGGCAGCCCACAGGTAAGTTTACATATCACACGGCCTACATGGTGGCTGCCGAGTCACACGGTCCAGAATGGCAGCTGTCTTTGTAGTCCCGCTCTGCCCTTTCACTCCCACCCGAGGGTCCTGGGCAAGGGCCTGGCTGTAAGGGGCTTGTGCTGAGCAGCTATGTTGCCTCCTTCTGGAATGTTCCTCCCACCAGACCCCCCTGGCCTCTGGGTGCTCAGCTGAGCAGGCAGAGCAGATTAGCAGGGCTCAGTGGCCCAGAGGACACATGTCTAGCCGCACACAGATGCCTGGCCCTACTGTGGGTTGGGGTGTGAGGGAGGGGCTGGCAGGTCCAGATGACCAACCAGAGGTTTATACTGCAAAGCTTCCAGAAATTTCTGGGTTGAGGTGTAGAGGGGGATCCCTTTTCCGCGTCCAACAAGGATAGGCGATGGGGTCCTGGGTAGGGTGACGGGATGGGATGGGTGCCACGGGATGGGGTGGAACCATGGTTCTCTGATGGACAGGGACCCAGAGCCTACAGTCCACATTTACTTTCTATCCCAAATACCAGGAAGTTTTACTAAAGGTCAAGACAAAGGAGATTATTTGCATTCTTGGGTGGGCCTAGGTTGTATTCATTCCTGGTACTTGGCTTCATTTGCATAATAAAACCCACTTCCTGACACCTGGGCTGAAGGTCAAGCTGAGAACACCCTTGCCTTTTGGCAAATGGAAGTTTCCAGGGTGCAGCTCTGCCAGATGTCACTACATTCAGCTGATTAATTCAGTAATTAAAGAATGCCCCTGTGCCTTCTCAGGCACTCTCTACGTCGTGGTGCCTTTCTTCAGACCAACTGGGTGGTGCTCCTGGCCAGCTGGGCTGCTGCACTCACCTCTGTCCACCTACAGCACTGACAATGGCTCTTGGTGTTCCCTGCCATTCCTGCTGGAGACCAGAACAGAGGGCTGGAGGTCACCCGGAAGCCCAAGCCTGGGCCCTGAATGAAGGGGATGCTCGGGCCAGCATGATCCACTGCCCTCAGGTTCTCTGCAGGCTCGAGGGGCCTGGTGAAAACCCGGACCCCCATGTGCTTGGGGGTCTCTTGCTGCCCCTTGTGCTGGGGTGCTGCAGTGGGAGGAAGGAGCACCCCATCTGACCCCTCCACACCCACAAGAGAGACATTTCATTATCTCCCACTCAGCGGTTTTGACTGCTTGCCTTAGAAAGCTGCTTTTCCAGGAACGGTCACTAGCATTAGAATGGTACCTGGGCTTGGCTGTGATGAACAGATACTTAAATAACCTTGGGTTCAACAGAATAGACTCGTATGTAGCTTTCAACAGTCCAGAGGGAGGCTGTCTTGGACTATTGTGGTGGCCCGTCTGGTGCCAGAAGCCCGGGTCCCTCCTGTGCTGTTTCTCTGTTCTACATGGTTTCTTCCTCGGGGCCATCACATGGGCCAGTGTGGCTGCTGGAGGCTAGCCATCACACCTGCATTCCAGCTAGTAGAAGTGAGTATGGGGAGAAGGGCACCTTTTTACACACACACACACACACACACACACACACACACACACTAGCACACCCGTGGTGTCTGCGTACATCCATGGACCCCAGTCACATTCTGTGGAAACAATTGGGAAATGGGATCTTTATACTGGGTGCCCATTCTTGAATAATGCACAGGTTTGCCTCTAAGAAAGCAGGGGACAGACCCAGCCCGGCCTAGGCTCTGCTCCCAGCAAGATCAACAGACCTTGGGTGACACTGGCCACCAGATGACAGAATAAGCAGAGCAGGGGGGCAGGGCAGGTGTTTGAGGGTCTGTGGTCCCCGCTGCTCCCCAATAATGCCCAGAGATTTCACTGCCCTCTCTGTGCCCGGCCCAATGCAGCCACATGCCCACTTGGGCCTGCACCTCATTCTCTGCTCTGTGCATGTCACCCCAATCCCATGAGGGATATCACTAATCACTCCACTATGCAGGGGAAGAAACCATGGCACAGAGAGCTTGGGTGCCCCCAGTTTGAGGTAAGAGAGGGGCAGGATGTGGCCCCAGAACCTTCCTGGGGATGTGGCTGGAGCACATGCCAACCTGGACCCTGACTCTGCCCTCTGGGGTCCCCTCAACACAGCTGCCTTGGTTTCTGGAACTATCTGTGTATCATCCCACCTCCGCCCAGAACCAGCGGAGTCAGGCACACCTGGGTCCCATGAGCACCTTGTCCGATCCCAGGGATGATGCAGCTCTGCTGTGGAGATGCAGAGCTGCCGATGGCTGAGGCAGCCAGGAGCTTGGTGGACAGGTGGCATCCAGAACCGTGTCCAGCTGTGGAGTGGGATGCCATGGAGAGAGTAGGGGGACTGAGGGCCCTGAGGCTCTAGGCTCAGATGAGGGGCCACTGCAGAGCTCTGGGGGCCGAGCGGTCCCTCCCACAGGTGCTGGCTACCACTGGGGCCTGCCTACCACTGAGGCCCCTCCCCCATCCTCTGGACAAGTTCTCCAGAGGGCAGGGAGGTGTTGATGGTACATTGCCCAGCGCTGGTGAGGATCCCACACAGGCACAGGTACCCCCACAGACACCCTGCCCTGCTTGCTGTCACCCACATTCCACCAGGTTCCATCACAGGGGGTGGATTGCAGGCACCTCTGTGTCCAAGGCTGAGTGGGCACAGGGGACCCGGGGTGTGTGCAGCATTCTGCAGGGCTCAGAGGGGACTGTGGTCAGTGGGGTGACAGGACACAGTGTAAGCAGGAGCTCTGGGCAGGGGCAGGAGGACCAGCTCTGGTTGGGAAAAGGCATGTGCCGGGCTCCTTCAGACCCTCACCCAAGGTGGGCACCCCTCTCGCACCATAGGAGGCTGCCTAAGGAGACAGCCTGAGCTCCGAGTGACCCACCACACCCAACCTTTCATTCAGCGAGGCCCACTTGGAAAGGCTGCCTGAGTCCCAAATTCCAAATCACGAATCCCAGGTTTTTTCTGGACTGATGTCCTCAGGCCTGGCCCTAGACTCCACTGAGGCTAGAAGGGGTCAGAGGAGGGCCCCTGTCCTGGGGAAGGGGGTTCCTGTTGGCAGGGAGCTGGAGGGGGGCCATCAGACTTCAGTTCAGTAGGAGGTGATGCTCCAGGTCCAGACCTGCCTGGCCTGGCTCCTGGTGCCCACAGACTCACCCAGTGCCCGTCATCCAGCTCCTCTTTCTTATCTGTGTACTGGGGCTCACAAGCGCCCCCCCCCCCCAAACTCTCAGGCCTGCAGCCCCCAAATAATATAAAACCCCCAGGAAACTGCTATGAGCTCCTGCCAGGAAAGCTCCCCTCTGAGTGGTCATCAGGCTCACATCTACTGTGTGCATGTGTGCACGTGGTTGGGTGCTGGAGCAATCAGCCCATGAAGGAGCTCACAGGTAGAGGGGCCTCCAGGAGGCCTGTGGCATGCCAGCTCTGGGGTCTCCAGCCAGCCTGGCCAGCATGCTGGGAAGCTTCTTTCCAGGTAGAGCCCCATCCACCCTGTATCAGCATTTTGGGGGAGCTTGGACACAAGGCTGGAGCCTGGACTCTCTGGGGTCCACAGTGGGCTGGGGATAGTGAGGGCCAGTGCTGGGATCCCCTCAAAAAGTAGAAATGCAGGGAGAGAACTGTGGGCAGGAGGCTGGCTGGTGCCAAACCAAAGTTGATCTGTTTTGGGGGCCAGTGACTGGAACAGAAATGGGAGCCCCGGCCTGTCCCCCACCTCCAAGACTGAAGTTGCCCAGAACAATGCCTCTCTTGTATGGTCTCACTTTCTGGAAGCTTGTGCCCAAATCTCCCCTGACCTCCAACTGCAGCGCAGCCATCCCTGACCAGCAGTAAGGGCATGAAGGATGTGGGAGTGTGGGGATTGCTTGTAAACCTTGACTACATTCTCTCACCAGGCTCCCCTTTGCCCTCCTCTCCAGTAGGCCTTCTCCCAGCCCCCAGCCAGGGCTCTGTCTTTCACCCACTGGCTTGTCCCTGGCCTGGCAGTGAAAGGGCAGAGCGGGACTGCAAAGACAGCTGCCATTTTGGTTTGTGTGACTTGGCAGCCACCATGTAGGCCGCGTGATATATAAACTTACCTGGGGGCTGCCATCTTGAAATCACAAAGACCAACCCCTCCCTTTGAATTAGCCAATTGTGAAAGAGTGTGTGCTTGAACTCCAATCAAGAGCAAAGGACAGGACAGGTCATGTGTGTTACGGATTATTTGTGTCACTAGCCCCAGCCCTCACCCAACCAATCGGAATCGGCCAACTCAGTGTGATTCGTGTCTGGCCCCACCTCCCTATAAATCGTCAGGTTTTTGGATATTTTCCTCCTTTGCATCCTGCCACTGTGTCGGTGGGGGCAGGGGGCCAAGCCCAGACTTGTAATAAAGGCTCTATGCTATTGCATCGGACTCAGCTCCCTGGTGGTCTTTGGGGATCATGAAATCTGGGCATAACATTTGGGGGCTCGCTGGGATCCTCAAGACCCATGAGAAACCCCGACCTGGAGAGCCTGATTGACCACGGTAGGTGTTTGTCTGTTTGTGTTCTGTCCTGTGTGGAGGACTCGGAAGACATTTCAATCCCCCTGTCTGGAGGGACATGGAATTCCCTCACCCTGGAGGGACATGGAATCCCCTCACAAATCTGAGAGGTGTCTGTGTGTCTGTGTGTTCTGTCCGGTACAAGCTCATCTCTAGTCTGGTTGGACCCGAAGCGGTCTAGGTGGACGCACTGGAGGACCACGGGCTGGAGGACTCAGAAGACGTTCCAATCCTCCCGTCTGGAGGGACATGGAATTCCCTCACAAATCTGAGACGAGGTGGGTCGCTCCTGCCGGTCGGCATGAGGCCGTCATCTTGAGGGATGTGTATTCCCCTCACAAATCTGAGCTAGCATTCGGTTTTGCTTCCATGGAGTTGGAAAACAGTTTTGTTTGGTTTTTTTTTTTGTGGGCCCTTGTTTGTCTGTGTTTTTCTGTTTTATTCTGTGGACTTACTGGACGGACATTATGGGACAGACTTGACTACTCCTTTAAGTATTATAACTGATCATTTCAAAGAGATGAGGGGAAGACCCAACGACCTCAGTGTGGAGGTCCGGAAGGGCCGGTAGACCTATTCTTGCTTTGCAGGAGGAGATGATCACCCAGCCACCCCCCATCTGGGAAAGCAGGCGCTGCTCTGAGAGCAGAGGGCAGAGGAGCTAAGCCCACCCTGCTCAGAGAGAGCAGTCTGCCTCCGTTGTCACTCTGAAAAGCTGGCAGGGCTCATTGATTTACTAGATTCTATTCTTTCAGCAGCTTTTTCAGGTCCTATTCACCACCTAGGAGGAGATGAACCTTAATGAGGCCCAGAAGCTAGTTCCGGGGGCAGACGGGAATCCTACACCTCTTTTCCTCTAACTGGGCCTGAATGGTATTTCAACACGGCAGAAGGTAAGGAGAGTCTCCAGATCTACTGCCAGACTCTAATGAGGGGTCTTCGGATGGCTGCTAGGAAGCCAACTAAGTTGGAATGGAAGAAGAAGGGTAGTTGCCCTCCCCTCCCCCCCAAATTACAGGTAGAAGGCTTCTGCCATTCAGCCATTTTAAAAAAAGAATGTGGTAATTTGCATTTGAATACCTCCAGGTTTGCCACTCAATTTCCGCAGGCAAAGAGAAAAAAAAGTGGTCAGTTTAAACCTATTTTGCCATCAAGAAATGTGGGTTATGGCAGCTTAAAATTTTGGAAGTTTGCTTCCTCATGAGAAAAACCTAGAGGACAGAATTGAAGCTATTAATTGATAATATCTTGTATTTTTCTTAGAAATGTGAAGTATTATTGATCTAAGAACTGCTAAATGTTTGACTTTCCAGTTTTAGAGGTTCAAAGTGCTAAGTTTACTGAATAAGTTTCTTTGCTTTTTAAAATTAAAAATACCTACTTGAATTACTTTATAAATTAGCTTGTTAAATTATAGTCAAGGTTTTCAGCTAAATGAAATACCAATGTTGATTATAGGAAATGCCTGACACCTCTGAGATGAGCTTGTCAGAATGTGGGATCAGGCACTTTTCAAGCAAGGTTTGTGGACCTGTGCCACGGGGAACTTTAGGATTAATCTTAGGGAGGAGTGGAGACACTCTAAAAGGACTAACTGTTCTGCCTAGAGTCATTGGTTCAGATTATGAAGGAGAAATTTAAGGGACGTGAAAGGATTTAATCCCTTCCACTGTGTGGAAGGCCCCTTGGGCAGGCACTTGAGCATTCTATGTTGGCACAATCCAATTGCCCACAGCTGTTGCCTGAATTTTCTGTACATGCTGAGGTTGAAGCCTCGTAGTGGCTGTTACCATGCATCTGTCTGTCACCCAACCGTGTGAGGTGGGACCTCCCTGGAGAAAAAAACCTGGGTTCCCCAAGCTATGTGATCAATTGCCGGGGCCCTGCCAGCAGGTGAGGCGATCCCAAGGCAGGTGCTGGGCGTGGAGGCCACGTGGGCATAGGCTACCAAGGAGACAGATCTGAACCTCACATCATCCTGCTTGGCCCCAGAGGCTGGCTGGTTAGCCAGAGACAGGTAAGATTCCTCACGGGAGGAGCAACCTAAGACAGGCACAGTCGCAGAAGGGCCATCAGGAGAGAACATGGGGGCCAAAAGAGGTGGGGCATAGAACCTCACCCCCCCCCCCCCCCGCCAGCATTGCAAGGGCTTGAATACTTGCTCCTTCTGAGGGAGGTCTCCTGCCCCATGGCTGCTTCACTTCCCATGCCCAGCTCAGATCTGGACCCAGGTAACAAAGACTTGGCCCACCCCAGATCAGGACCGAGGCAACAAACAGAAACTTAGCTAATAGCAGCTCACCAGGAATGCTCAGTGCCTACTCAAGAATGCAAAAACAATCCTTGCCATTAATATTTACAGGGTAAACTAAGATTGTTGTTGGAGTATTAAATTTGATAGTAAAATAGCAGTCAAGTTTTCAGATTAATTTAATTTGGCTAAGATAGGAAATGTACAGCAGGAGAAGGACACCTTTTCTGGATGGGTAGAGGCATACCCAACCAAGCATGAAACAGTTCAGTCGGTAGCCAAGAAACTGCTAGAAGACATCCTACCCAGGTATGGATTTCCTGCTATGATAGGGTCAGACAACGAACCAGCTTTTATTTCACAGGTAACACAGGCAGTAGCCAAGGCTATAGGGGCAGATTGGAAATTGCATTGTGTTTATAGGCCCCAAAGTTCAGGGCAGGTAGAAAGAATGAATAGAAAAGAGACCCTTACTGCCGAGACCGGTTTGGCTCAGTGGATAGAGCATCGGACTGTGGACTGAGGGGTCCCGGGTTTGATGCCAGTCAAGGGCATGTACGGTGGCTGTGGGCATATCCCCAGTGGGGGGCATGCAAGAGGCAGCTGATCAATGTTTCTCTCTTATCAATGTTTCTGACTTTCTATCCCTCTCCCTTCCGCTCTGTAAAAAATCAAAAAAATATTCATTTTTTTTAAAAGAAAAGAGACCCTTACCAAATTAACCATGGAGACTGGCGGGGACTGGGTGGCTCTCCTTCTGTATGCCCTTTACCGGGTGAGGAACTCTCCCTACACCCTGGGTTTTAGATCATGTTTGGCAGGCCACCCCCTATCATTCCCTTAACTGAATTTGTCTCTTAAGAAGGCTCCAGAGGGCGCATGAGGACATTTGGCCACGCCTCCATGATGAGGCTGGTCTGACCCCAACGCCTAGTCAGTGCAGACCGGGAGATGAGTTTTTGTCAAGAGGCACTGCCAGGAGACCCTTCAGCCGCTTTGGTCTCAATGTCGTAGTGCTGACTACACCCACCGCTCTCAAGGTAGACTGCGTCGCAACCTGGGTCCACCACACCCAGGTCCACCCAGCTGATCCCTCTGCAGTCCGGAAGGACCTCATCACACAATGGAGCAAGCTCCAGTTACAGCACATTCAACACACCTGATGTCAGTAACTCTGTTGACTCTGTTCGCTGTCACCCACACTGCCAGGAATCCACGATTTTTCCTGGCAATAGTCATGGCCGGCCTCTGTATTCATGCAGCAAGGAGGCTTATGTGCAGCCCTAGGGGAGGAATGTTGTTTTTATGTTGACCATTCAAGAGTAAAAATGGAAGGTGAGATAGAAATGCAGTCTGTCTCATGATTGAGCCGTAAGTTCCAAGACAAGGGGGAAATGAAAGGGCAGAGCGGGACTTCAAAGACAGCTGCCATTTTGGACTGTGTGACTTGGCAGCCACCATGTAGGCCGCATGATATGTAAACTTACCTGTGGGCTGCCATCTTGAAATCACAAAGACCAACCCCTCCCTTTGAGTTAGCCAATCGTGAAAGTCTTGAGCTCCAATCAAGAACAAAGGACAGGACAGGTCACGTGCGTCAGGGATTATTTGTGTCACTAGCCTCAGCCCTCACCCAACCAATTGGAATCGGCCAACTTGGCGGTTCATGTCTGGCCCCACCTCCCTATAAAATTGCCATGTTTTGGGGTATTTTTCCTCTTTTGCTTCCTGCCGCTGCATTCATGGAGGCAGAGAGCCAAGCCTGGGCTTGAATAAAGGCTCTTTTGCTTTTGCATTGGACTCGGTTCCCTGGTAGTCTTTGGGGATCATGAAATCTGGACATAACAGGCAGCTGTCCTGGAGGCCTCGCTGGGAATGGACATCAACAAAGTCCCAGAATCTGGATACCAATGGGTCCACCGGAACCCCTACCTGGTTGCAGCCATCACCTACTTTTATAAAATGCAGAAAGGTAATTTCTTTCCATGTAAAAGTAAAATGTTTAGCTCAAGAAGCTGGTGTTTACTTCTGCCAATGCAGAAGAGGTAACTGAAGATGCTGGCACATGGGTCCTCTGGCACTTTCCATGGAAACTGCCCACTAGTCTGCAAGGATAGCCTTGAGCATGGCGGCTGAGCAGGAGAGAGCCCGGTGGGCAGTGTGGAGCTGAGGATCGTCCCAGCTGATTCTCCTGTCAGGAGGGAGCTGGGATGGTGAGAAAGCTAAAAAGGACTAATTTCAAATGTAACCCTGATATTCAGGGCCAGTGATCTGAATCTAAGTCAGCAAGCTCAGTGTACATTCCTGATAACCTAGAATTAAGTACCTCTCTCCTTCCCAGATACTGGTCTTGCAGAACCTGTTACTGTGAACAGTGCACTGCCCCAGAGGGAGGGTTATTAACTGATAGCACCAGGCCAGACCATCAGATATGGCCTGGAGATCCCCAACACCTGGGGGCCTTCTTGCAAGGCCAGTGAAAAGGACCTGAAGCATAATCCATGTTTGTGGGACAAAGATCACAGGGAGGGAGACATAAAGGAAGGCCCCATGCATGTTCCTTCACTCAGATTTGGAAGGCTGTTTCCTGAGTCCAATAGCGTTTTAAACAGTGTCCCTCCTTTTTCATCAGAAGCGTCCTTGGTTTTCTTTGAACTTCTGCAACAATGGGACCCATCTCGATCTACAATCGGCCAGTGGACAGAGAGAGACCTGGGACCAGGAGTCCCGCTCAGCAGAGCCAGAGACCATGTGGCCAAGTGCATCTATGGAGCACATGCTATGTTCCCACTGTGAGAAGCCAGAAGGCATGGCCATGCCCTTGAACCCTCAGAGCCTGCTGGACTAGGAGCAGTGGGGTCTGGGGGCTGAGGGGAAGCTCTTGGCTGCCCTGGCGGCAGTCTCTGTCACCCTCCCTCAGATGTAACTTAGCTCTCCTCTGACCCAGTGCGTAGGCAGTCCTGAAGCCCCATGATGGATGGTCACTCAGCCTTGGTTTGCCCTACCCTGTCCACTGCCCTCAGATGGCTTGTGTCACACCTACTATGGCTGCGTGCTAGAAGCCCAGTCACCCAGACTCCTCTTTGCATGCACCCCACAACTGGGCACAGAACCCCAGGGCCCTCACCCAGTAGAGGCCAACGGCCCTATGCCCTCCCACATTCCAGACAAGAGAGAGGTTGTAACACAGCCAACCTGTACCCCGGCAGCTTTCGGTCCACTAATACCTTCAGCCTTTCCTTGGGGCCTGACTTAGCCCCAGACAGTGAAATGCAGGTCTCAGTTTGGCAACTCAGGGTCAGATATTTCCTCCCTGTTACATTTCATCTCTGTATCTGGACAGGCCGCTCCCTCCCTGTGGTTCTCCTGCCAGAGACCAGAGTCCTGAATTACCTCCCTCCTGTGCTCAGCTTCACAGACAGTCCAGGGGCCAGTGAGTGCCCTGTGGAGGCCCCACTCCAGCCGCCACCTCGCCCCACAGCTGCAGCCCAGGAGCTGGAGACAACTGAGCCCTCCCCCACAACACTCCACCCCCTCCAGCTGGAACAGAGGCGCCCAGTCCCTCCCTGCTTTCAGAGTTGCTGAGTTGTTAGCTCCGGATGGCTTGACATTTGCCTAGGGATCAGTGTGTTGACTTGCTCCCTGTGCTCATGTGGACTCCAAGGCCTCCTGGTCGCTCCGAAGTGAGCCCTCACTGCTGGGGGAAGATCGGGTGTGGGCATCATCCCACCCGATGGGCCCTCACTCTGGGCCAGTTAACCATTATTTTAGTGTCAAACTACCCTGTCCACTCCCAGCAGTCAGGGGCTGGCGCTTCTTACAATCTTTGTGATGACACAGGACGAGTATACACTCAGTGCCCAGTCAGACGGCACAGGGTGTGTGTAGACTGAGTGCCCAGTCATCCAGCACATGGTATGTTCCCACTCAGTACCCAGTCATCCAACAAAGGGTATGTTCCCACTCAGTGCCCAGTCATCCAACACAGGGTATGTTCCCACTCAGTGCCCAGTCATCCAGCACATGGTATGTTCCCACTCAGTGCCCAGTCATCCAACACAGGGTATGTTCCCACTCAGTGCCCAGTCATCCAGCACATGGTATGTTCCCACTCAGTACCCAGTCATCCAACAAAGGGTATGTTCCCACTCAGTGCCCAGTCATCCAACACAGGGTATGTTCCCACTCAGTGCCCAGTCATCCAGCACAGGGTATGTTCCCACTCAGTGCCCAGTCATCCAACACAGGGTATGGTCCCACTCAGTGCCCAGTCATCCAACACAGGGTATGTTCCCACTCAGTGCCCAGTCATCCAGCACATGGTATGTTCCCACTCAGTGCCCAGTCATCCAACACAGGGTATGGTCCCACTCAGTGCCCAGTCATCCAACACAGGGTATGTTCCCACTCAGTGCCCAGTCATCCAGCACATGGTATGTTCCCACTCAGTGCCCAGTCATCCAACACAGGGTATGTTCCCACTCAGTGCCCAGTCATCCAGCACATGGTATGTTCCCACTCAGTGCCCAGTCATCCAACACAGGGTATGTTCCCACTCAGTGCCCAGTCATCCAGCACAGGGTATGTTCCCACTCAGTGCCCAATCATCCAACACAGGGTATGGTCCCACTCAGTGCCCAGTCATCCAACACAGGGTATGTTCCCACTCAGTGCCCAGTCATCCAACACAGGGTATGTTCCCACTCAGTGCCCAAACATCCGGCACAGGGTGTGTGTACACTCAGTGCCCAATCATCCGGCACAAGGTGTGTGTACACTCAGTGCCCAATCATCCGGTACAGAGTATGTACAAACTCGGAGCCCAATCATCCGGCACAGAGTATGTGTACACTCAGTGCCCAATCATCCGGCACAAGGTGTGTGTACACTCAGTGCCCAGTCATCCGGCACAGAATATGTACAAACTCGGAGCCCAATCATCCGGCACAGAGTATGTGTACACGCAGTGCACAATCATCCATCACAGGGTATGTACACATTCGGAGCCCAGTCGTCCGGCAGAGAGTATGTACACACTCAGTGTCCAGTCATCCGGCACAGGGTATGTACACACTCAGTGCCCAGTCATCCGGCACAGAGTATGTACACACTCAGTGCCCAGTCATCGGCACAGAGTATGTACACACTCAGTGCCCAGTCATCCGGCACAGGGTATGTGTACACTCAGTGCCCAGTCATCCGGCACAGGGTATGTACACACTCAGTGCCCAGTCATCCGGCACAGGGTATGTTCCCACTCAGTGCCCAGTCATCCAACACAGGGTATGTTCCCACTCAGTGCCCAGTCATCCAGCACATGGTATGTTCCCACTCAGTGCCCAGTCATCCAACACAGGGTATGTTCCCACTCAGTGCCCAGTCATCCAGCACATGGTATGTTCCCACTCAGTACCCAGTCATCCAACAAAGGGTATGTTCCCACTCAGTGCCCAGTCATCCAACACAGGGTATGTTCCCACTCAGTGCCCAGTCATCCAGCACATGGTATGTTCCCACTCAGTGCCCAGTCATCCAACACAGGGTATGGTCCCACTCAGTGCCCAGTCATCCAACACAGGGTATGTTCCCACTCAGTGCCCAGTCATCCAGCACATGGTATGTTCCCACTCAGTGCCCAGTCATCCAACACAGGGTATGTTCCCACTCAGTGCCCAGTCATCCAGCACATGGTATGTTCCCACTCAGTGCCCAATCATCCAACACAGGGTATGGTCCCACTCAGTGCCCAGTCATCCAACACAGGGTATGTTCCCACTCAGTGCCCAGTCATCCAACACAGGGTATGTTCCCACTCAGTGCCCAAACATCCGGCACAGGGTGTGTGTACACTCAGTGCCCAATCATCCGGCACAAGGTGTGTGTACACTCAGTGCCCAATCATCCGGCACAGGGTGTGTGTACACTCAGTGCCCAATCATCCGGCACAAGGTGTGTGTACACTCAGTGCCCAATCATCCGGTACAGAGTATGTACAAACTCGGAGCCCAATCATCCGGCACAGAGTATGTGTACACTCAGTGCCCAATCATCCGGCACAAGGTGTGTGTACACTCAGTGCCCAGTCATCCGGCACAGAATATGTACAAACTCGGAGCCCAATCATCCGGCACAGAGTATGTGTACACGCAGTGCACAATCATCCATCACAGGGTATGTACACATTCGGAGCTCAGTCGTCCGGCAGAGAGTATGTACACACTCAGTGCTCAGTCATCCGGCACAGGGTATGTACACACTCAGTGCCCAGTCATCCGGCACAGAGTATGTACACACTCAGTGCCCAGTCATCCGGCACAGAGTATGTACACACTCAGTGCCCAGTAATCCCGCACATGGTATGTGTACACTCAGTGCCCAGTCGTCCGGCACAGGGTATGTGTACACTCAGTGCCCAGTCATCCGGCACAGAGTATGTACACACTCAGTGCCAAGTCAGCCGGCACAGAGTATGTATACACACAGTGCCCAGTCATCTGCACAGGGTATGTGTACACTCAGTGCCCAGTCATCCGGCACAGAGTATGTACACACTCAGTGCCAAGTCAGCCGGCACAGAGTATGTATACACACAGTGCCCAGTCATCTGCACAGGGTATGTGTACACTCAGTGCCCAGTCATCTGCACAGGGTATGTGTGCACTCAGTGCCCAGTCATCTGCACAGGGTATGTACACACTCAGTGCCCAGTCATCCGGCACAGGGTATGTACACATTCAGTGCCCAGTCATCCGGCAGAGGGTATGTGTACACTCAGTGCCCAGTCATCCGGCACAGAGTATGTACACACTCAGTGCCCAGTCATCTGGCACAGGGTATGTGTACACTCAGTGCCCAGTCATCTGGCACAGAGTATGTACACTCGGTTCCCAGTCATCCGGCCCAGGGTATGTACACTCGGTTCCCAGTCGTCCGGCACAGGGTATGTACACTCGGTTCCCAGTCGTCCGGCACAGGGAATGTACACTCGGTTCCCAGTCGTCCGGCACAGGGTATGTACACTCGGTTCCCAGTCGTCCGGCCCAGGGTATGTACACTCGGTTCCCAGTCGTCCGGCACAGGGAATGTACACTCGGTTCCCAGTCGTCCGGCACAGGGTATGTACACTCGGTTCCCAGTCGTCCGGCCCAGGGTATGTACACTCGGTTCCCAGTCGTCCGGCACAGGGTATGTACACTCGGTTCCCAGTCGTCCGGCACAGGGTATGTACACTCGGTTCCCAGTCGTCCGGCACAGGGAATGTACACTCGGTTCCCAGTCGTCCGGCACAGGGTATGTACACTCGGTTCCCAGTCGTCCGGCACAGGGTATGTACACTCGGTTCCCAGTCGTCCGGCACAGGGTATGTACACTCGGTTCCCAGTCGTCCGGCACAGGGTATGTACACTCGGTTCCCAGTCGTCCGGCACAGGGTATGTACACTCGGTTCCCAGTCGTCCGGCACAGGGTATGTACACTCGGTTCCCAGTCGTCCGGCACAGGGTATGTACACTCGGTTCCCAGTCATCCGGCACAGGGTTTGTACACTCGGTTCCCAGTCATCCGGCACAGGGTATGTACACTCGGTTCCCAGTCATCCGGCACAGGGTATGTACACTCGGTTCCCAGTCATCCGGCACAGGGTATGTACACTCGGTTCCCAGTCATCCGGCACAGGGTATGTACACATTCGGAGCTCAGTCGTCCGGCAGAGAGTATGTACACACTCAGTGCCCAGTCATCCGGCACAGGGTATGTACACACTCAGTGCCCAGTCATCCGGCACAGAGTATGTACACACTCAGTGCCCAGTCATCCGGCACAGAGTATGTACACACTCAGTGCCCAGTAATCCCGCACATGGTATGTGTACACTCAGTGCCCAGTCGTCCGGCACAGGGTATGTACACACTCAGTGCCAAGTCAGCCGGCACAGAGTATGTATACACACAGTGCCCAGTCATCTGCACAGGGTATGTGTACACTCAGTGCCCAGTCATCTGCACAGGGTATGTGTACACTCAGTGCCCAGTCATCTGCACAGGGTATGTGTACACTCAGTGCCCAGTCATCCGGCACAGAGTATGTACACACTCAGTGCCCAGTCATCTGGCACAGGGTATGTGTACACTCAGTGCCCAGTCATCTGGCACAGAGTATGTACACTCGGTTCCCAGTCATCCGGCCCAGGGTATGTACACTCGGTTCCCAGTCGTCCGGCACAGGGTATGTACACTCGGTTCCCAGTCGTCCGGCACAGGGTATGTACACTCGGTTCCCAGTCGTCCGGCACAGGGTATGTACACTCGGTTCCCAGTCGTCCGGCACAGGGTATGTACACTCGGTTCCCAGTCGTCCGGCACAGGGTATGTACACTCGGTTCCCAGTCGTCCGGCACAGGGTATGTACACTCGGTTCCCAGTCGTCCGGCACAGGGTATGTACACTCGGTTCCCAGTCGTCCGGCACAGGGTATGTACACTCGGTTCCCAGTCATCCGGCACAGGGTATGTACACTCGGTTCCCAGTCGTCCGGCACAGGGTATGTACACTCGGTTCCCAGTCGTCCGGCACAGGGTATGTACACTCGGTTCCCAGTCGTCCGGCCCAGGGTATGTACACTCGGTTCCCAGTCGTCCGGCCCAGGGTATGTACACTCGGTTCCCAGTCGTCCGGCACAGGGTATGTACACTCGGTTCCCAGTCGTCCGGCACAGGGTATGTACACTCGGTTCCCAGTCGTCCGGCACAGGGTATGTACACTCGGTTCCCAGTCATCCGGCCCAGGGTATGTACACTCGGTTCCCAGTCGTCCGGCACAGGGTATGTACACTCGGTTCCCAGTCGTCCGGCACAGGGTATGTACACTCGGTTCCCAGTCTTCCGGCACAGGGTATGTACACTCGGTTCCCAGTCATCCGGCACAGGGTATGTACACTCGGTTCCCAGTCATCCGGCCCAGGGTATGTACACTCGGTTCCCAGTCATCCGGCCCAGGGTATGTACACTCGGTTCCCAGTCGTCCGGCACAGGGTATGTACACTCGGTTCCCAGTCGTCCGGCACAGGGTATGTACACTCGGTTCCCAGTCATCCGGCCCAGGGTATGTACACTCGGTTCCCAGTCGTCCGGCACAGGGTATGTACACTCGGTTCCCAGTCGTCCGGCACAGGGTATGTACACTCGGTTCCCAGTCGTCCGGCACAGGGTATGTACACTCGGTTCCCAGTAGTCCGGCACAGGGTATGTACACTCGGTTCCCAGTCATCCGGCACAGGGTATGTACACATTCGGAGCTCAGTCGTCCGGCAGAGAGTATGTACACACTCAGTGCCCAGTCATCCGGCACAGGGTATGTACACACTCAGTGCCCAGTCATCCGGCACAGAGTATGTACACACTCAGTGCCCAGTCATCCGGCACAGAGTATGTACACACTCAGTGCCCAGTAATCCCGCACATGGTATGTGTACACTCAGTGCCCAGTCGTCCGGCACAGGGTATGTGTACACTCAGTGCCCAGTCATCCGGCACAGAGTATGTACACACTCAGTGCCAAGTCAGCCGGCACAGAGTATGTATACACACAGTGCCCAGTCATCTGCACAGGGTATGTGTACACTCAGTGCCCAGTCATCCGGCACAGAGTATGTACACACTCAGTGCCAAGTCAGCCGGCACAGAGTATGTATACACACAGTGCCCAGTCATCTGCACAGGGTATGTGTACACTCAGTGCCCAGTCATCTGCACAGGGTATGTGTACACTCAGTGCCCAGTCATCTGCACAGGGTATGTGTACACTCAGTGCCCAGTCATCTGCACAGGGTATGTGTACACTCAGTGCCCAGTCATCCGGCACAGGGTATGTACACATTCAGTGCCCAGTCATCCGGCAGAGGGTATGTGTACACTCAGTGCCCAGTCATCCGGCACAGAGTATGTACACACTCAGTGCCCAGTCATCTGGCACAGGGTATGTGTACACTCAGTGCCCAGTCATCTGGCACAGAGTATGTACACTCGGTTCCCAGTCATCCGGCCCAGGGTATGTACACTCGGTTCCCAGTCGTCCGGCCCAGGGTATGTACACTCGGTTCCCAGTCGTCCGGCACAGGGTATGTACACTCGGTTCCCAGTCGTCCGGCACAGGGTATGTACACTCGGTTCCCAGTCGTCCGGCCCAGGGTATGTACACTCGGTTCCCAGTCGTCCGGCACAGGGTATGTACACTCGGTTCCCAGTCGTCCGGCACAGGGTATGTACACTCGGTTCCCAGTCGTCCGGCACAGGGTATGTACACTCGGTTCCCAGTCGTCCGGCACAGGGTATGTACACTCGGTTCCCAGTCATCCGGCCCAGGGTATGTACACTCGGTTCCCAGTCGTCCGGCACAGGGTATGTACACTCGGTTCCCAGTCGTCCGGCACAGGGTATGTACACTCGGTTCCCAGTCATCCGGCACAGGGTATGTACACTCGGTTCCCAGTCATCCGGCACAGGGTATGTACACTCGGTTCCCAGTCATCCGGCCCAGGGTTTGTACACTCGATTCCCAGTCGTCCGGCACAGGGTATGTACACTCGGTTCCCAGTCGTCCGGCACAGGGTATGTACACTCGGTTCCCAGTCGTCCGGCACAGGGTATGTACACTCGGTTCCCAGTCGTCCGGCACAGGGTATGTACACTCGGTTCCCAGTCGTCCGGCCCAGGGTATGTACACTCGGTTCCCAGTCATCCGGCACAGGGTATGTACACTCGGTTCCCAGTCGTCCGGCACAGGGTATGTACACTCGGTTCCCAGTCGTCCGGCACAGGGTATGTACACTCGGTTCCCAGTCGTCCGGCACAGGGTATGTACACTCGGTTCCCAGTCGTCCGGCACAGGGTATGTACACTCGGTTCCCAGTCGTCCGGCACAGGGTATGTACACTCGGTTCCCAGTCGTCCGGCACAGGGTATGTACACTCGGTTCCCAGTCGTCCGGCACAGGGTATGTACACTCGGTTCCCAGTCGTCCGGCACAGGGTATGTACACTCGGTTCCCAGTCGTCCGGCACAGGGTATGTACACTCGGTTCCCAGTCGTCCGGCAGAGGGTATGTACACTCGGTTCCCAGTCGTCCGGCACAGGGTATGTACACTCGGTTCCCAGTCGTCCGGCACAGGGTATGTACACTCGGTTCCCAGTCGTCCGGCACAGGGTATGTACACTCGGTTCCCAGTCGTCCGGCACAGGGTATGTACACTCGGTTCCCAGTCGTCCGGCACAGGGTATGTACACTCGGTTCCCAGTCGTCCGGCACAGGGTATGTACACTCGGTTCCCAGTCGTCCGGCACAGGGTATGTACACTCGGTTCCCAGTCGTCCGGCACAGGGTATGTACACTCGGTTCCCAGTCGTCCGGCACAGGGTATGTACACTCGGTTCCCAGTCATCCGGCACAGGGTATGTACACTCGGTTCCCAGTCGTCCGGCACAGGGTATGTACACTCGGTTCCCAGTCGTCCGGCACAGGGTATGTACACTCGGTTCCCAGTCGTCCGGCACAGGGTATGTACACTCGGTTCCCAGTCATCCGGCCCAGGGTATGTACACTCGGTTCCCAGTCGTCCGGCACAGGGTATGTACACTCGGTTCCCAGTCGTCCGGCACAGGGTATGTACACTCGGTTCCCAGTCGTCCGGCACAGGGTATGTACACTCGGTTCCCAGTCGTCCGGCACAGGGTTTGTACACTCGGTTCCCAGTCATCCGGCACAGGGTATGTACACTCGGTTCCCAGTCATCCGGCACAGGGTATGTGACCACTTTGAGCTCAGTCATCCAACACAGAGTATGTACACCCTCAGTGCCCAGTCATCCAGCACAGGGTATGTACACCATGAGTGCCCAGTCATCCGGCACAGTTTATGTACACTCGGTTCCCAGTCAGGCAGAAAAGTAAGCCACACTGTCCTGTTCTCCTGGAGCTGTGGGTCACTAGCTGACACAGATGGCTAGAAGTGTGTAACGTTCCCCTGGTCTGTAGACAAATGCAGCCTGAAGTGTGCGCTGAGAGGACTCGTGGGAGGCGAGAAGGGAGGAGATTCAGCCCAGCCTGGTCCCTCCCCAGGCTTGTGATTGGTGTGGAGGTTGGGGCTTGGGCTCAACTGGTGTGTGGGGCAGCGGAGCTGGCTGTAAAGATAGGCCAAGTGGTTATTGGAGGACAAATACCAGACAGGGTCCTCGTCCTAGGAGAGGAGGGTGCTGGGCCTGGCTTCCCAGTGTTGCCATACAGCCTGTAAAGAATCTTGTGAGTTTATTTGAGCCAACTATCAACAATTGCCAGGAAGCAGAACCTCAATGGATTCAGACAATGCTCTGGAGAAAGGTGGGTTTATCTATTTTTTAAAATTTAATAAATCTTTATTCAGATTATTACAATTGTTCCTCTTCCCTCCTCCCCCCATAGCTCCCCTTCACCTGGTTCCCACTTCAGGCTTTGCCCTTATCTCCCCACCACCACATTGTCCTCTCCCATAGGTGTACGATTTTTGTCCAGTCTCTTCCAGCACCCCCACACTTTTATCCCCCCAAAATTGTCAGTCCACTCCCCTTCTATGCCACTGATTCTATTATATTTACCAGTTTATTCTGTTCATCATATTTTTTATTCACTTGATTCTTAGATTCTCTTGTTGATAGACATGTATTCGTTGTTCATAATTTTTATCTTTACCTTTTTCTTCTTCCTCTTTTTAAAGAATATCTTTCAGCATTTCATATAATACTGGTTTGGCGGTGATGAACTCCTTTAGCTTTTTTCTTGTCTGTGAAGCTCTTTGTCTGACCTTCAATTCTGAATGATAGCTTTGCTGGGTAGAGTAATCTTGGTTGTAGGTTCTTGCTATTCATCACTTTGAATATGTCTTGCCATTCTCATTTGGCCTGCATTGTTTCTGTTGAGAAATCCGCTGACAATCGTATGGATGCTCCCTTGTAGGTAACTAACTGTTTTTCTCTTGCTTCTTTTAATATTCTCTCTTTGTCTTTTACTCTTAGCATTTTAATTAAGATGTGTGTTGGTGTAGTCCTCTTTGGATTCCTTTTGTTTGGGGTGCTGTGTGCTTCCTGGACTTGTAAGTCTATTTCTTTCACCAGGTGGGGGAAGTTTGCAGTCATTATTTCTTCAAATAGGTTTTCATTATCTTGCTCTCTCTCTTCTTCTGGCACCCCCATAATTCTGATGTTGGTATGATGAGGTTGTCCTAGAGGCTCCTTATGCTATCTTCAAATTTTTAGATTGTTATATCTTTTTGCTTTTCCGGCTGAGTGTTTTTTGCTTCTTTGTATTTCAAATCTTTGACTTGATTCTTGTGGTCCTCTAGTCTGCTGTTAGGTCTCTGTATAATATTTTTTATTTCAATCAGTGTATGTTTAATTTCTAGTTGGTCCTTTTTCATATCCTTGAGGGTCTCACTAAATTTATGGGCCTTTTCTAGGAAATTCTTGAAAAACATTATAACCGTGGTTTTGAACTCTATATCCAGTAATTTGCTTTCCTTCATTTCTTTCATTTGTGATGTTTCTTTGTCTCCGCATTCTTGCTGCTTCCCTGAGTTGGTCGGGTAGCTTTGTGTGGTAGGTGTCCTCTAGAGCCCAGTGGCTCAGCCTCCCCAGTTTCCTGAGTTGGACACTTTTGGTGCACCCCTTTATGTGCTGCACAGTCTTGTTGTAGTTAAGCCTAGATTGTTGTTCGTATCATTGGGAGGGGTTGACCTCCAGGCCAATTGGCTGTGAGGATCAGATGTGTCTACACTGGGAGAGCTTCTGTGCTCAGCTTGGATGGGGCAGAGTCTCAGGGTGGAGCAGACAGCCTTGGTTTCCCATCAGCCCCGCCCTAAGCAGTCCGTGGGTCTCAGTGTCTCATGGCAATGTCTGCATGCACCTCTGAGAGAAAGCTGCTCTCGGTTTGTCTGCTGCCAGACAGTCCAGTTTCCTCCCATGAGAGTCTGGGTTCCCTGAGTCTCACCCAGAACTGGATTTCAGCACAGTGGGGAGCCTTTGTTTCCCTTGGTTCGAGGAAGCCATCTGCATATTCAGCCGCCCGGCCTTTCCTCTTGCACGTGCACGTGTCCGCGTCTCTGCACCTCTGCCCTCTGAGTATCAGTGTCCTTTTTTCTTTCCTTCTAGTTATACAATTTCCACCCAGCCAGCTTTCTGGTGGTTCTGGATAATGTCCATTTTGTCTTTTAGTTGTAGTTTTTTGAAATTGTTGTGCAAGGCAGCAGTATAGGTGTTTACCTATGCCGCCATCTTGGTTTCTCTCCCTGATTTTACCTATTTTTATAAATTACCATCAAAGGTGAAGACATAGTGAACTCCGTTGGTGGTGGATGAGAAAGGTGGGAAAAAGCAAAGTGGGAAACCTCTGGGGATGGATGAAAAATAAAATGATAGACACTTGCTTCTTTTACACAGGTGGGTGCAGGATAGTTAAGTCAACAATTAACACAATAATGATAACAATGAGGGAACCTGTGGTCTCTGCCCTGGCACTCTGGCATATTGGTTGTGCCCTGAGGGGTCCGGAAGAAGGAAAGTTATAGGTTACCCTGACAGTCCACAGGCATGTTATCTTAGATGCAAAATGACAATAGACTCAGTAAAGATTGAAAATTGATCTTTGTCAGGGAAGATACTGCCCTAGGACATGCCTGCCCACTACACTGCTTTTAGTTGAAAGGCTTTATTTCAGACCATCCTTGTGGTGACTGTAGGTCTATGAGTTGCAAGACTGTCCCACAGGCCTCCCCTGAGCTAGGTTAGCGGGCGGCCCCTTCATCCACACCAGTCAGGAGAGGCCAGCAAGATGCCTAGAGACAGCCCCTTTCCCTTGGCGGCTCCTGATACTCAGCTCCTGTGAGTTCTGGGGTGTGCTTGGTCTTCTCAAGGGCTTCCTAATACTGCACCCCACAGGACAGAGATGGGGTGGTCCAGGTGCTGGGAGAGGGGCCCTTAGGCTCGATTTCCTTGGCCCCTGAGTCAGGGAGAGCCCCTCAGTGAGAGCTTGTTCCCGAGAGCCACCAAAGGGTTCAATATACTAGCAGTCCTCACAGCTGATGCATGGCCCTTCCCCAACCCCAGGGAAAGGCTATGGCCAGGTGAGGCCCTGGTTCCTGCCAGCTGCTGCTCTCTGCTTCTGTGGCCTCGGCTGTGGTCTGTACTTGTGTGCAGGAGGACATGTTGGCCTGAGCCATGTGGGCAGCCAGGGCTGTGCTGGGGGAACTGGCTTCCCAGCCCCAGGATGGAGGGAGGCTGGTCAGTCTTTGTGGACGCAGGGAGGCTCAGGTCCAATAGCACCCAAGGTTGCACTGCTGCCCAGTGGAACCCCTTACAGAGGCTTAGTGGGGAAGCCACTCACCCATGGCCATGTGGCAGCAGGAACCAGGTAGATGCAGACCCCTGCCCTACTCTTGGCACCCTGACAGCCCCATTTGTGTTCTGGCTGCAGCAGACTATTGGGGTGTAAGTGGGCTCACTTGCCAGGAGCAGTGGTGCCTCAAGAGTCTTGGTGTCTCAAAGTGCCGACAGATGGGGGACATGGGAAGCAGGATGGAGTAGGTGGCAGTGAGAGTCTCCTTAATCCAGTTCTCTATTTAACTCTATGGAAATGGTTACAGACACCTCGCATTAGTTTAGTGCTTTAAAATGCTGAGCCAATCTCCAATCAGTTCACCACTAAGGAAATAAAACAATAAGAAGATCAAGGTAGATCAGGCAGTGAAACCCGAGTGGGGGGTCCCAGGCACCAAGTCTGGGCCCCTAAAGACAAAGCTCCTGGGGCCTGTAGCCATGACCTCCCGTGAATCCCAGCTGCACCTCCCAAAATAGCCTTGTAAGATAAACAAGAACACTGTCGGCTTTCTGAAGAACAGGGTGACCCTGTAAATAAATAGGTAATCAATAGCCTGACATTACTTGGGAAAAACTGTTTTGTCTTGGGTTGCTTGCTCTGCAAAAACAGGATGTGGTAACTGTGCTTAAAAGCGGTCTTGCACAAAGGGTTGGGGCTGCTCTCACGACTCCCTGCGTGGAGAAAGGCAGAGCAGTTGCCAGCCAGCTAATAAAGGCTCCCTAAATTTTAATTTGGTCTGGACTCCAGTGGTCACTCGCATTCACCCCACAACATTTGGAGGCCCCCAGCGAGATAACCAGCCTTTGACTGGTCCTGTGACCAGAGCCCACTGGGGTTCCCGGACTCTCCAATCCAGGGGGAGATCTCTGAGAGACGGTTCTCAGTCCAGGGACTGGTAGAGGTCAGAGTCCCGCCTGCTAAATTTTCTGATTGACTCTGATAGGAGCCATCTGGATCTGGTTCTTACAGGTAAGAAACTTATTTCTGGTTCTGTGGGGGCCCATCTAGGGTCTCTGGAAGGATGGACACAGTGCTACTTCTGAGACCAGATCCCGGTGATCCTCATTTGGTTGCCATTGTCTTTGTTATTCTTGTTATTGTGGTCTAAGTGTCTCTATCATTAGAATGGGTCAGTCTGCTTCATGTTCTGTCTGTACTCCCCTGCAATTTTTTTTGAAAAAATTTTAGGAATTCATGCAGCGAGCAGATGACTACGGATCCTCCATTAATGCTTTTGATTTAAATGTAAGTGTGAGAGTCTGTGTGAAGTGAAAGCTACTTTGTGCTGTCTGGCTGTACGCATGAGAGTATTTGTTATCTCTTTCTGTTGTTTAATTTGTTTAAAGATGGTGCAAACCCCACTTTAGGGGGAAACAGTATAGAACTTATATTTGCTTTTCCTTGGCTTATAATTTTGCTGTGTTAGTTTAAAATTTTGGAATTCTAGGGTTAATTTAAGGGTATGAAATTTGTGAAGGTTGCCAATCCAGAGAAGTTCAAACAAAGATTTGTTGGGTTAAGATTAATCATAATTAACTGCTTTGTAGGCTGCCTTTTTCAGTCCTGCTAGCAAACAGAGAATCATGTGGTCCTGAGAACTGTGACCTGCCTGCCCTTCCTGATAGATTTACAGTGGGTCTCTGGGGGAGGAAGAGAGCTGAAAACTGCTACGGAGCAGGTGTGAGAAAGGGTAGAGGTGGTGGAATTCACTCTCAGCCTGCTGAGATAGAGAAGCCCTAGGCTGGGGGACAGGGGGATGGTTGGAGGTATCAGAAGTGGTGAAGGAAGAGGAGGATTTGAGATCTTCTGGGGCCTTGGAGTAAAGAAGGGAAATCTGGGAGGGAGAGCAGCTGTTTCTTAAGTGTAAAGAGCCTGGTTATGCAGGATCTCAGACTGCTTACCTTATTTCCCCTGCTAAGGACAGAGTAAATGGTTAATGCAGAAAAGCGGTGGTGGTGGTGGGGAGAGCAGGGAGAGAGGTTTTTGTCGATTTTGGTGGCTAAAACCTGCTCTGCTGGCATCCTTGGTTTCTTGTTTATCTGAACTATGCTAGACTCAAGGTTTTCTGCAAAACACAGTGGATCTTCCTCTGTCCCGTTTTCTTCTTTTCAACATAAAGTTGTGCCTGGCAGGATGGGGTTACTGGGTACTTCTTGGGTGGTGGTGGAAAATTCAGCAAAGGAACTTTAAGATATAATATCTTTAATGTTACAACTAGTTTAAGTTTTAAAAATCTCTGTCTCTCAAAAAGAAATATTTTTACCTACTCTTAGTTTTATCACAGAAGGTCTAAGTCATAAGAAATTCTGGCTGATTACTTTTTAGGCAAAGAATAAGGAATACTGGGTAGAAGGTCTGAGGCATTGTTATGCATTTTTAAAGGACATAGAAAGAAGATTTGAAGGTGAATTTGGAAGTGTAAAATTTATAAAGGTTGTGACTGTAATAAGAAGGAGAAGAGAAATGTTGAAAGGCAATCAAATAATACAGGCCAGTAAGCCAGGAAGAGTAAATAATTTACATTCTACTTTCCTAAACAGAGGGTAAATAGTTATGCCAAAGTATTTAGGGAGGGACTGATAAGAGAAATCTAACAGTTACTATTTGTTCAGAAAATATTGCCCAGGGAAAGATTGTTCCCAACAAGGGGCCTAGAGCCTGACCTGTCCCTCATTTTCACTCCATTTCCACGCCCAGCTCTCCGTAAAAAGGACTGGCAAGGAAAATCCTATCTTAAAGCAGGTCAGTATATTTTTCTCCTTATACAATTCCTCCGAAATGTGGCAATACTTAACAAATAAATCATGGCAATATATTTCTTTGCATAAATTCATTAAGACCAGTTTCCAATAGTGGTTTTAATTAACCAGAAACTTTGAGTGGAGTCATGTTTTAAAGAGCCCTGCCTGAACTCTGAAGACTTGAAGCCAATAAGAGTGCCATGGAGAAAGCCTGGTATCCTGCTTGGTAGCCCTGAAAATGGCTGGTGCTGGGGCATTAGGCCCATACCCTACCATCACTGGCAGTTGGTCAGAGTAGAAGGGGAGCAATAAGGATGCATCTGCGTCCCTGCAGAACCCCTATGCACTCTGAGCCACGATGAGTAGGAGGGCTGAGATGGGCCTTGAAGCCTTGGGCATGGGCCCGGGTAGAGCCACTATAGGTGAGGACTTCACCTAACTCAGCAGACACTGCAGGCAGGCCTCGGCAGCTGGATGGCTTGGCTTCCTGGCCCTATGGGGCACATTAAGATTCAATCATTCTTGTTATGTTTATGCAAACAATGAGGCCAAATTAAATGCAATAGATAAATTGGCTCTTTTGATAAACATGGGAGTAATTTTAAGGAGAAAAATTCTATTTCAATAGAAGTTATTAAAACTGAAAGGTTTTCCTCCACCAGGCAGACTATTTGTTACATTTGTCTCTTACAGGCACCACACCAGTCCTCACTCCTGGCTCCCCAGCATTCCCCCCACAAGGGACCATGGCCGAGAGGGCCCTGCTGGACCTCACTGCCCCCGTGAGCCTGGGACAGAGGAACAGCAGGGACAAGGAGACCAGATGGCCCAGGACCCACCGTGGTCTGGGGACCTGAGGTGGGTGCATCGTGACCACTTGCCTTGCTGCTCCCTGGGCTCTCTGGCCCCAAGCTGACGCGGCACGTCTACCAAGCTCCGACTGACCCCAGACCCTTAGGGCACCTGGGCTCCCAGCAATGCCAAGTGTAGCTTTGTCCCACCAGCCCCACAGCATGCCAGCACCAGAGCCTGGCCAGAGTGCATCCATGCAGGGTGGTCCTGCGGACCCAAGGACCCCTCAGCATGCAGCACCCCGTATGCTAACGGTTCCTGAGCCACAGCCTAGGGAGCTTGGGTGCCCAGTCAGTGCTGGTCAGAAGACTAGAGTAAGAGAGCCCTGCCCGCCCCAAATGTGCTGATTTGAAGATCTGGTCGCCTGGCACAGGAGGGCTCTGCCTCTGGAATTAGCCCCTAGGCCTGGAGACAGGATGGTGTCTACACCCCTGGAGTTGGCAGGCTGTGGCTGTCTGGGACCTGCCTTCCCTGCAGGAGCTCCCTCCCACCCCAGGCAGAAGAGCTGGTCATGGAAATGGAGTGAAAATGAGGGGCAGGTCAGGCTCCAGGCCCCTTGTTGGAAATACTCTTTCTCTGGGCAAACTTGCCCAAGAAATGGCCTCTGGGCCTACAGCCCACCCACTGGCTTGATATGGAGATCTAGGGGCTTCCTCTCCCACCTGCTCCACTGGCCTCAGTAGCTCAGACCCAGAGCCATGCAGCCTCCGGGCCCTTCTGCCTAGCCTCTGTGTGGCAAGCAGACAGACATCCACAGCAGGCAATCATTGTGTGGCTAGGCATCCCACCGTCACCATCTCCAGCCCATGTTTGTGGGAACTCAGGCCCCTGGAAACTGGTCCCAAAGGTGCTGCAAGGAGGGTTCACCTGGCCTGAACGCCACCTCAAGGCCATTGTTCCTGGGAAGCCAGCCGACATCCTGCCTGGTGTCGGCAGTAGGTGGAGCTTTCTGAGTCTGCTGTGCCCTCGCCTGGTGAGGACCTCCCTGCTCGCCAAGCCCAGGTGGAGAGCAGCTGCTCAGTTTATGGGTGGAAGGCTGAGCCTGGCCTGAGATCCTGTGACAGAGGGGCCGGGGCTGGAGCCTCCCAGCTTGGGGTCTTGTGGTTCACACATGCCTCCCAAAAGTGGAGGCCCCAGGGTGCAAGCTGGGAGGGGCCTTAGCTCAGCCCCAAGTCTGCAGGGCACAGAGCCCTCCTTGCTCAGGGTGGTGGTTGGGCCCAGGGGCCAACAGGAGGCAGGTCCTGATTTCCAACTCAGGAGGGGCTCCTCCCTCCATTGGAGGTCCCCAGGCCTGCAGTGGGGAGACTTCACGGCAGCAGCCAAGCCTGGTCTGGCCAGGGTGCACTCCAGAGGGCTGGATCGCAATAGGGGATCTGATGAGAATCCAAATGGGAGCATTCACTGGGGACTCAGACCTCGCCAAGCATGAGGGGCTTTGGCCAAATCCTGATGTGGTTCTTCCATTGTCTCAGAGGGGCCAGGCCTTGGAGGTCTCATGGTCGCAGTCCTGGAGAGAGCATCTCATGGACACAGATGGGGTCTTCTCGGCAGAGTCCATCTCTACCTGATGCCAGGTTTGGGGCTGAGAGAGAGCAAGGGGGCTAGGAGTTGAAGGAGGAAAAGGAGGATTGGAAGCCTTCTCCCCCACCCCAGGCCTGTCCTCCACCACAGTGGCCTCCGTTTGCTCAGCAGCTCCATCCACAGCAGAGTAATGCAGCCCAGGCCTCCCTCCTTCTCCTGTCCTGGCCCCTCCTCCAGGGAGCTGCATGGGAGTTGCTGGCCACCAGCTGTCCGGGACAGGGCTTGGCTGTGCCAGCGGCCTGTCAGGACACATTTCTTCTTTTTCTTTTTTCAATATATTTTTAAAATATATTTTATTGATTTTTCACAGAGAAGAAGGGAGAGGGACAGAAAGTCAGAAACATCGATCAGCTGCCTCTTGCACACCCCCTACTGAGGATGTGCCCGCAACCAAGATACATGCCCCTGACTGGAATCAAACCTGGGATCCTTCAGTCCGCAGGCTGACGCTCTGTCCACTGAGCCACACCAGCTTTGGCAGGACACACTTCTTGTTCACAGAGAGCGAAGGCAGGGGCCGCGCCTGAGGGCTTGGCTGTGCCTGGCTTGAGGGGCAGCAGGTGTCAGAGACCTGTTGTCCCGGGTCGGGTTTGGGTTCAGCTGCCGGGATGGAGCCCCACACCAGCCACTCGGCAACCGGGGCCTGGCCGTGAGCTCTGCAGGCACTTGAGCTGTGGTGCTGCAGGGCCCCTTGGCTGTGGGCACAGGGACCTCCCCTTGAAGGAACAGAGGAGAATTGCCAGGTGACTCCTGCACAATAGTGACTCAGTGGCAGTGACAACTCGGCAACTCCAGACACGCAGTGGTGCCAAGCCTGTCCTCACAATGGACTCACAGCTGAGGGAACAGGCTCCTAGGTGCCAGCACTTATACCCCACTCACTCGCTTGCTGGGTCAGTGGCGAGACTGGAGACAGACCCAGTGCACCATCATTCTCCTTACAAGAAGTCTTCTCTCTGCAGTGTCAACCTGGAGGCTGGGCCTCCTCTGGAATGTGTCCATTGGAAATTAACTGCTTAGCCGAGAGGCAGGCAGCGGGTAAGGGGGTGGTGGCAGGGACACTTAGAGCTATGAACTGGGAGCCCAGCCAGTGGGGAATCGATACCGATGCCCAGATACAGAGCCTGGAGATGGTTTAGCTATAGGGTACCAGCTGTGCTCAAAGGTCAAGGGTCTTTCAGGGAGAGGAGACCTGCAGGGAGATGTAGACTCCAGCATGGGAGCACATCCTCCCCCTCCCACCCCACCCCAGAGCTGTGGAAGCCAAGGATGCTGGGCTAGGTGTGGTCTGTTGGGCAGCAGGCCCTGGGCCTGGCTCCCACGGGTGTTTCCCAGCTTAAACCCAGATCGTGGAAGAGCGTGGCCTTTGGGCTGCTGTCCACTCCCCCCTGCAAGTGGACACTGGTGCTTTTCAGATTCCAAGCTGGGAAGCAGCCACCTCTCCCCTCCCCCTCATCACAGCGCAGGGGGGGGTTTTGGGGAGCCCTCCAGGAGACAGGCACAGCATCGATATAATGGGTGTGCGGAAGGGAGTGTGGGTCCAGGGGAAGAGGCACTGCCCCTGGGGAGACATGGTCCGATGTTCATATTTTTACGGCACTTGACTTTTAGAACCCCTGCTGCCAGAAAGGGGCCAAGATGATGCAGAGCTGGCCTCTCCCTCTGGCGGCAGGATGGCCAGCTGAGTGGGGCGCTGTCCGTGGTGCTGAGGATAGGGAGGCCTCCGGGCCCCAGGGGTGTGGTGGCAGGTGGAGGCTTCTGGCCCAGAAGGATACTTGTTTCCCCCAGTGGTCAGGGTTGCCTGGAGTCTTGACACAGCACCCTTCACTCAAGGTCCCACTGGGAGCGTGTGCTGGACAAGGGCTCCTGCTGTGGGATCAGACCCCAAGGCTAGACTAGGGCCTCCTAACAGTTGGGAGAGAATGCAACCAGGCTCAGACTAGGGCTGTGTTGGGCCGGGTACCCTCTGTGCTGGGGAGGGTCCCACAGGTAGGACTGGTTGAGGGGACTGCTTTAGTGACCCTGACCAGAGGGAAGGGAGGGTGGTCTCGCCAGACCAGAGAGGTGAGAACCACTGAGTTCACTCCTGGTCCATTCCTCACAGGTGACAAGAAAGTCTGACCCCCAAATTTCCAGCACCCTCGCTCCTGCCTGACCCACAGTGACCATCATTTCTCCCTCCTGGGGTATCTATCACCTTGCTGCAAGTGCAGGGCAACCCAAATATCTGGATCTTCTCAGCCTGATTGCAAAGGTCCTGGGAGGGTGGGGTTGACGTATGGGGGCACATGACCTTGGCCTCCCTGGTGCCCACTTGACAGGCCTCTATTCATCCATCTACCCACCAATCATCCAGCCACCCCCCCCCCCCGCAACACACATACATTCTCTCATTAAGCACATGTGCACAGCCACTACTAAGAGCCAGGCACTCTACAAAACCCTCATGAACTCACATTTTGGGGGAAGGGGGAGGAGAGGCCCCTGGGAGACATGCAGTATGATGTCTGGGGGTGAGGAATCCTAGGAAGGGAGAGAAAATGTGATAATGGAGCAGAAGTGAGGGGGCTAGAGAAAACACATCTGGAAAGCTCAGTTATGAGGGAGCCCCACGCTTTGTCTGTGTCCCCCACTCAGGGGTATTTGGGTTTTAAAGGGCTGTGGCTGACCCACGGAAGGAACGGAGGGACCTCCGATGGCAATGCCATCGGTAAGCCGAAGGTTTGGGCAGGGCGGGAAGGACCTGCTTGCCCTGTAGCTGAGACCTGGGTGAAAGGTGAAGGGACATCACAGAAGCCCCCCTGGTGCTGGTGCTGCTGGCCTCTCTGCTTCCTCCCAGGCCACTTCCCATGGTCCCCACATGCTTCCTCCACACACTCTGTGCGGCTTGGACCTGGTGCCCAGCCAAAGCTCCTATCTTTAATTCAAATCCCTGTTTATGTCAAGAGCTGTTACCATGGAAATGTCCTTGGGACGGGGAGAGGGTGGAAAAGGCAGCAACAGCGGGGGAGTCCTTCCTGCAGAGACACTTTCCACTCCAGAGGGGCCAGCATTGGCTGGGGGTGATGTGGGGAGGGGTCTGGGAGGTGCTAGCTCCCTAACCCTACTCCCATGATCATCCTCTGAGGACACGTCCTGACACAAAGGCTGAAAGCTGTGGGGTGGAGGTGCCCACACTCCAGAGTTGGTCTCATTTGTCTGTGAGCCAGGGTTTCCTGTCCTGGGAAATGGTTTCAAGAGAAGCCCCGGGGAGGGGCCTTGAGGTCTGAAGTAAGACTAATTCTGAGGCTTCGATGATTGCGAGGTTCCTTAAACCATTGATTTCCAGGGGCGCAGGTGGGGAGCGAGGGCCTTGCAAATTGATGAGCTAGACCAATTAATGGAGCTGCATCAGCAAATCCATGTGAGGCTGGACAGAAGTGTGTGAGTGCACACGCAGGCAGTCCTGTGTCTGCTGGCACCAGGAGCAGTGGGCCCGCTGGCCTCACCAGGCCATCTGGCTGAACTCACCTGTGGGAATGGCCAGGACAGCCACCATCTCAACTGCTTGAGCCAAAGTGACAGGAAAAGAGCTCAGTGCTGACTGCCTGCCGCTGCTGCAGGCCCTCCCTGTGCAGACTCCAGCCCAGGGCAATACCAGCGCCCTCCGGCCAGAGGTGAGGCTGGCCTGGCTCTGCTTAGTCCTTGGGCCAAATCAGCGCTAAGTCTGAGGCTTCCTGCATCAGAGCTGCCTGAAAATAGTTGTCATAAATGACAGGTTTGGAGAACATAGTCCAGGTTGAATAGTCTCTGAAAGTGAGGGGCCAGAACCTGGAACTTAAGCAAACTTCCAAGCACCTGGCTGAGTAACTGCCCATGTTCCCTGGAGCTACGTTCCTGTGTGCCCCTTCCTCCAGAGCGTGGCCCAAGTCATCATGCACCTGTCTCTTCCCTGACTCCAGCCTAACACTCATGGGAGCACTGATGCTTACAGGCCCTGTAGGATAAGCCAAAACACAGAAGCACAGAGCATCCTCACCTCAGCAGTGTGTGCCACAGGACGGTGGGACAAGCCCCACGTGTGCCTCGCCTTCCAGGACTGCCAGCGGGTGATGGCCTCTGTCACAGGCATGCTGACATCACTGCAGCGCGGTTGGCTCTTCCACTAATAAAAGACTGAGAAATCGGCTCTGCAAACTGTCTCATCCGGCACTGTCCCTTTGGCTTCTTTTGGGACAGTGCAGAGTAGGGGACTTCCCATCAAGACAGACAGAAAAACGAAGGGGCTGTGCACACACTCCCACTCGGGAATCACTAACACTTGCCACCCTCCCTGGGAGTGGGTTCTGGCTGGTCTAACCCTAGTGTTTGCCTGCCACCAGGGGGTGGGAGTGGTCCAGGGCCCTCTTCCCCTCCTTAGCACCCAGTCAGGGTCTGTTAACCAATTGGTTCAATTCAACTCTCTAAGCAGCTTGGAGAACATTCCAGTTCCTGGCCCAGGACAGGGCAAAGAGCTGCCAGAGGAATCCAGGTCTGACCCTGCCTGTGGGGCTCGGGGGGCTGAGGCTGGGAGGGCCCTCCATAAGGGGACTTTGGGCTGCCTTTGAAAACAGGACAGAAACCAGACCAGGCTCAGGGTCTGTGGGTGGTGATGGGGACCCAAGGCTTCCTTGGGTTCTAGGAAGGATAGGCCATGGGTGCTAGTGAGACATGGTTTCATCCGGGGCCTGGGCCAGCCCTGGGACATGCTGTGCCTGTGGCTGGACGGAGGCCAGGATGCAGACCCTGAAGACAAGTGGCCTGGGGCTGCACCCTACTGACGTGTGCCCTGGAGCACGTGGCTTATCCTCTTTGTGCGTCATTTCCTCACCCATTTGCAGGGATGAGCAAAGAGCCTGCTTCCTAGTGTTAAGCCCGGGACGCCCGCCGCTCTCACAAAGGCACCAAGAGACGTTCTCATGCAAACAGCAAAGGGTTTATTCACCAAGCATGCTGGGGCTCACAACCTACCCTGAAGTCAGAGTAGAGGCTGAGAGCCCCGAGACAGTGCAGAGCCAGGGCTTAAATACCCTGAAACAATTAACAGAGTCATACAGATGTCGTCAGGGGGACTTGTTACAGTTTTACAGTTTGTTTTTCCCGAAACTGTTGACATGTACATCATGTACATTAATCTCAGTTTTACAATCTCAGTTTCACATTCTTGGTCAAACATCCTGTTTTCCTGTTCTCTTATCATTATCCCTGTGCTCTCCCACTCTGCAAGGGGGGTAGGATGTGATGTACTGGGATGTCTCTGTAATCTTTACTACTAATCTAGTTGCCTTACAGGGTGCACTTTACCGGCCACTACTTCCAATTCTGCTTCCTTACATTCCCCCCTTTTCTTTGTCCGGTCTCTAATCCTAGAGACCATCTGGTTCATTTAGTACTGTACACGCATCCGGGTGCAAGGTAGGCCACCAGGCACCTGGTGTATGGGTCCCTTTGACTGACCAGACTACTTGCCCCATTGGGTTCACCACTTCCCAGTTCAAGGCAAGAGGGGCATGGTGATTGCTAGTTACCAGGGGAAGGAGGCAGAGTCCTACCCACGCGGCGAACACGCAGCTTAAGGGGGCTGTCAGTCTTTTCCACTGTCCATTCGGGTCCAGGCGGTGGTGCAGGCTTGAGATGGGAGGCGTGGATCCAGGAAGCGATGCCATCTACCTTCACCGCGGTCGGGGTGGTCAGCAGTACCAGATAGGGTCCCTTCCACCGGGGTTCCAGACTGTGAGTCTGATGTCTTCTCACCTACACCGAGTCCCCGACTTGGAAGGAATGAGGAACCTTGAGCTCCCCCGGCTGGTAGGAGGAGGCTAGCGGCTTCTAGACAAATTGCTGATCAATTTAGTTAAGGTCTCCTTAATGGTTCTATTCATCCTCTCTACCTGACCTGAACTTTGGGGCCTATAAGCACAATGTGATTTCTGATCTGCTCCTGTAGCCTTGGCTACTGCCTGTGTTAACTGTGAAATAAAAGCTGGCCCGTTGTCTGACCCTAACATAGCAAGAAATCCATACCTGGGTAGGATGTCTTCTAGCAGCTTCTTGGCCACCGCCTGAGCTGTTTTATGCTTGGTTGGGCATGTCTCTACCCATCTAGAAAAGGTGTCCTTCTCCTGCTGTGCATTTTCTATTTTAGCTAAATTAATTTAATCTGAAAACTTGACTGCTATTTTACTGTCAAATTTAATATTCTAACAACAATCTTAGTTTACCCTATAATTATTAATGGCAAGGATTGTTTTGTATTCTTGAGTAGGCCCTGAGCATCCTTGGTGCTAGCTGTTGTTAGCCAAGTTTCTGTTTGTTGCCTTGGTTCTTATCTGGGCTGGTCCAAGTCTTTTACCTGGGTCCCGATCTGAGCTGGGCGTGGGAAGTGAAGTAGCCATGGGGGCAGGAGACCTCCCTCAGAAGGGGCGAGTGTTCAAGCCCCTGCAATGCTGGGGGGGTGAGGTTCTATGCCCCACCTCTGTTGGCCCCCATGTTCTCTCCTGATGGCCCCTCTGCGACTGTGCCTGTCTTAGGTTGTCCCTCCCATGAGGAATCTTACCCGTCTCTGGCTAACCAGCCATCCTCAGGGGCCAAGCAGGGTGATGTGAGGTTCAGTTCCGTCTCCTTGGTAGCCTATGCCCACATGGCCTCCATGCCCAGTACCTGCCTTAGGATCCCCTTGTCTGCTGGCGGGTCCCCGGCACATGATCATATATTTTGAGGAACTCAGGTTTCCTCTCCAGGGAGGGCCCACCTCACACCATAGGGCCACAGACAGATCTATGGTACCAGCCATCACGAGGCTTCAACCTCAGCATGTACAGAAAACTCAGGCACCAGCTAATTGGATTGTGAAAGGAAGATCCCTCCTTGGCAAAAGGGCCAACATAGAATGCTCATTGCCTATCCAAGGAGGCCTTTCATGCAGTGGAAGGGATTAAATATTTTCACGTCCCTTTTAAATTGCTGCCAATCATTCAAAGATTTAGTTTATATTCTTTGCTTTAAACCATGGCAATTCACTTTCAAACTGGCTGTCAAAAATTTTTTTGTATAGACAAGGTCTAATTACATGTTTGTGCACCTCTCCTTTTGCTTCCCTAGCTAACTTGCCGGGACATTCTCTCTTCTAATGCCCCTGCTTTTTTCAGTAAATACACTGATTCTTTCCTAACTGCTTTCTACCCTTTCTTTCCATACTCTGTCCTCTTTCTCATCACATACACTAACCTTCACAATTTTAAATTAGCCTTCAAATCTTCTTTCTATGTCCTTCAAAAATGCATAACCATGCCTCAAACCTCCTATTATTTAGAAAAGGCAGAGGGCTGAGGGAATTCTCTGCCACTTGCATTTCAAATTGTCACATTTTTCCTAGAGATAAAAATTTCAGCTTTAAATAAGCCTGAAATGGGGAATCTCTAGCTGTTGCCTTCAAGAGCCCTAACAGAACACGGTGAAAAGTGTCCAAGGAGTGGGTTCTGCTAATTCCATGTATCCAATAGATGCCTGAGCTTCCAAATCCTTGCACTCCTCTTTTCCTCATTTTAGCCTCACCTTGCTGAACATAAGGTACAAGTAGTGTCTGAACAAACCTTTGTCCTGGAGTAATTTACATAACAAGATAACATTTTAGCTTAGCTTTAATTTCTCCTTTATAATCTGAATTAATGCCTTCAGGCAAAACAGTTAGTTCACTTAAGGGCGTCTCTACTCTTCCTTAAGATTAATCCTAAAATTTCCTGTGGTACAGGTTTACAAAACTTGCTTTAGGAAATGTCCTGATCCCACATTCTGACAAGCTTGAATTATCTCTGCAATGGATCTATCTTTTCTCAGGCATTTTCCACAATCAGCATTGACATTTTCATTTAGCTGAAAACCTTGACTATAATTTAACAAGCTAATTCATAAAGTAACTTAAGTAGGTATCTTTAATTTTAAAAAAAGAAATTCATTCAGTACAGATTAGGTATCTTACTTATTGGTTCTTATTTAAGATTCTGTTGTTCAAAATTTGGCTATATTTAAGAAATATAGACCAACACAAGTCCAACTATCAGAGAAAACATAACATTTTTTTAAAAAATTATACTTTAGACATTTAATTACCACATTCATATAATTTCTCCAAATTTAATTTGTATTTTGAACTTTTAAAGTTGAAAGGTCAAACATTTAGTTATCCTTAGACTAATAATACTCTAGTTTCCAAGAAAAACACAAGACATTATAAATTAATAGCTTCAGTTCTGTCCTCTAGGTTTTTCTCATGAGGAAGCAATACTCAGATTATTAAACAAGTTTTTATCATTTGGTTAACAGCCCAGGCTGCCTCTTGACTTTTCAAAAAGGCCTTCTTTTTTTCTCTGCCGGGGGGCATTCAGTAGCCAGCCTGGACTAGCTTCTTCCTCTATTAACAAAGGGGGGTAGCCAGTTACCTGGGCCATTAGATCGTTACAATCAATACATTATTCATCTATATTTCAACAATTTCTGAGTTTTAAATCCAATTCCAATTATTTTAAGGCATTTACTTTGGATAAATTCTTTTTTTTTTTTCTTACAGACTTCTATATTTATATGAAGAAATAATTATACCTAGGCAGACAAAATATCAAACAAACATCTGTATTTACACCCTTTCAGTGAACAAGTACTCTTACAGCCTTGGGATCTGAGCAGATAACAGGAACACTGCCCAAGTCCCCTGATGGGGGCCCAACAGGAACAGATGTGGGGGCCTCCCTTTCCCACATCCCAGACAGGACTCTCAGCCCTTGTTTTAGCAAAACAGAACTGGCATTCATGTTGGACAAAAGAAAAAAGTCAATGGCACAACAAACAGATAAATGCCTTATCCTACAACCAAGGGAGTTTCTTTTCTAATTAGGAACACGTGGCCAAAGACTCCTCTTCCCCCACACCGTCTAGATCCTGGGCTGGGTCCTGGCGGCCGCACGGAGGAGCCCCGCGGGCGGTGGTGGCAGGGCGGGGCCGGCGGCAGATGGGACTTGGAGACCGCACCCGCGCCTAGCCACTTCTCTGGCCCCGGCTCCCTTTCCCCTGCTGCCCACACCCCCAAGCCTTTATCCAGAAATTAAATTTCCTAGCTTTCCTTTAGCCAAATTAGTCAGCTTTCTAGCAGCCATCTAAAGACTCCTCATTACAGCCTAGCAGTAGGCCCAGAGCCTCCTCTTACCTTCTGCCGTGTTGAAATCCCATTCAGGCCAGGCCAGAGGAAAAAAGTTTAAGATTCCCGGAACTAGCTTCCTGGAATCGGTCCCCATTCTCTGTCCTGGTGTGGGGTGGACTGAGAGAGTTATTTGGGGACAGAGGTCTGGAGAAATCTTCAGTTGAGCTGAGGAGAGGGTCCTGGTCAGGGGGTGGTCCTGAAAGGGCGACTGTCCTGAGCGCCCTGGGGCCAACAGGATTGTCTGTCTCTTTCCCAATTTTCCCTCTGAGGGCAGGCAACCTTTTAGCCACCGAGGCTTGTCAGTGACAATGTCAATCCAGACATCAATTTAAGGAATTTGGTCCGGGCGGCCTGGATTGCCATGAACAACACGGCGGACCTCATAAGCAACATTTAGGTCCAACGTCCCGGTGGAGGGCCACCAAATCCTGAATGTGGGCCACTCCAATTCATAAAATTTCTGTAAAGCAAAATCATCAACCCAAGCTCTATAATAAAACAGCGACAGATTTTGAGCTCGGTTTTTCACTTCTGGCCAATGATCCAGAGTCAAAGACAAAGGAGTGGAGGCAGATTGACCCATGACAAGGTACACACAGACGACAATGAACAATGAACAAAAGACAAAGACAGTCGCGACACGTTCAGACAGGAACCAAAATGGCCTAGAGATGACAACTCCCCTAGCTGGCAACAGAATCTCAGAATCAGAACCAGAATCAGAATCAGAAATTCACCAGACGTGAATTCACCAAACGGGAATTCACCAGACGGGAGGAATCCAGGCGTCCCTGGGCCTCCCCAGACTCCACCAGGGCGTCCCCCGGGGATGTGGCCTGCGACCTGAAGACACGTCTGTCGTCGAAGTCGGGGGAAGCTCACGCTCCACCCCGACAGCCACCAGACCAAACAGATTTGCCAGCTCGGACTGGTTCCTAAGCGATCGCAACCGAAGGCGCCGTTACTTACCCCAAGAAGCGTCTGTTGGAGCCTGAAGGCGGCTGCAGCGATCTCGGTGGAACCTCCAAATGTTAAGCCCGGGACGCCCGCCGCTCTCACAAAGGCACCAAGAGACGTTCTCATGCAAACAGCAAAGGGTTTATTCACCAAGCATGCTGGGGCTCACAACCTACCCTGAAGTCAGAGTAGAGGCTGAGAGCCCCGAGACAGTGCAGAGCCAGGGCTTAAATACCCTGAAACAATTAACAGAGTCATACAGATGTCGTCAGGGGGACTTGTTACAGTTTTACAGTTTGTTTTTCCCGAAACTGTTGACATGTACATCATGTACATTAATCTCAGTTTTACAATCTCAGTTTCACATTCTTGGTCAAACATCCTGTTTTCCTGTTCTCTTATCATTATCCCTGTGCTCTCCCACTCTGCAAGGGGGGTAGGATGTGATGTACTGGGATGTCTCTGTAATCTTTACTACTAATCTAGTTGCCTTACAGGGTGCACTTTACCGGCCACTACTTCCAATTCTGCTTCCTTACACTAGGAGTGTGGTGGGAGCCCAATGGGTCTGTGGGTCTCAAGGGCGGGCCAGCCTCTGGAGCCTGTAGGCAGTGAGTGGCCGTCCTCTAAGCCTGTGCGCTCAGGCCCAGCATGTGGAACTGCTGAGCTGCGGGAGATGGGAGAAGCCTTCGGTTCACAGAGCACCTGGGCCTGGGTGGGGAGACCCAGGAAGGCCTCTAACATCCTGCCTTTTCGGGGTTGGGGCGCCCGCGGGGAGGAGCGAAGAGGCTCGTCAGCCCCTCTTTCTCTGTCCCCACTTTTCCGTTTGGGGAGCTTGGTCCCTCGCAGAGCCGGGCGCCGGGTGCCAGAATGGGAAAACGGGGAGGGGGGAGTGGGGGTGGGAGACTCGAATTTCTGGGTGTGCCCTCGCGTCTGGCACAAAGCGGCCCCTGCCCACCGCTCCTCTGGCACCTGCTGCTCCGCGGGGCCGCCTGGACCTGTCCGAGGGCGGAGCATCGAGTCCAACCCCTAGAGGTGAAGACAGTCAGGGGCACGCGGTCTGTTCTCCCGACACCTGGGCTCCAATCCCTCCCTGCAGCCCGCAGCCATTGCCCACAGCGAGTGCGGTGGGAGCTGTCCTCACACCTCACAGTGCACGGGTTCGCAGGAGCCCGGAGGGGGGCCGGACAGCCAGCCCGAACCCGTAGGCCATCCCTCCCCAGAAGCGCTGCCGCAGCCCAGGCGCCCCGCGCACGAGCCCGGGCTCCCAGGGGCAGGCAGAGAGGGGTGGGTTCTTTTCCGGACGCCGCGCTCGGCAGGGGACGAGGAACGTGTGATTTTCAAACGCAAACCCAGGCGGCGGGGATGGAGTTAACCAGACGCGTGAGGGTGCCCGCTGGACGCGCGGCTGCCCATGAGGCGGCAGAGCTGGGACTGGAGTGGCGGCCAGTGCTTCGTGGTCCGGGAATCCCACCGGCGCCAGGATTCCCGGGTCTCACGTCCCCTGTCCCAGGAGGACGAGGGAAACTTTACCCCCGTGCGGATCAGCACCGCATCCTCCCCTCCCGTCCTTGCCCCGCCTCCGGCAGCCTCCTCCCCGCCCTCCCCCTCCTCCCTCTCCTCCCAGTCCTTCCCTCCCGTCCCTGGTCCCCCTTCTTCCCTGCTCCCCCCTCCTCCCCCTGCACCGCCTCCTCCTCCCACTCTGGTCCCCTTCTCCCCCTCCCCCGCTCAGGCTGGAGGCAGCAGGAGGCGGGGCGCTCCGCTGGGCCCACAGCCGGGCGCGTTCGGCCCCGCGGAAGGAACAGCCCGCCAGGCCGGGGAACCGAGCAGCCCGCGCGGCTGGAAGGCATGAAGTTGGGCTCCCGCGGGCCACCGAGCAGGGGCGCGGCGGAGTGCGGAGACTCCCGTGCCTGGAGCCCGCTCGGTGCGCCATGGAGCTCGGGGGCCCCGGGGCGCCGCCGCCTTCGCCGCTGCCGCTGTTGCTGCTGCTGGGAGCCGGCCTCCTGTCGGGTAAGTTTCGGGGAGGGGGAGAGGCCCTCTTTCACCCCTTTCAAGGCGGCCCTGGATCTCCTGAGCCAGAGGGAGGGGCGCTCCGTAGCGGCGGGTGCGCACAAAGGCTCCCCGACTCCGAGGCGCAGAAGCTGATCCGCGGCGCCGGCTGAGCAAGGCCAGAACAGAGTTGACCTGCCCGAATGTGGGGAGAGGGGTTTGGGTGGGGTAGGGGCTGCTATTTAGCTAATTGGACCCAGAAGCTCCGACTTGGGTAGCGAGAAGGGGCCCCATCTCACCACCCCTCCCCCGCACCCATCCGGCCAAATTAACCTGCAGACCCTACCCCCATGCCTGCTACTGGTTTGGGGTGGGAGGTCAGAAGGGTGGCCTCTGTGGGGGGGTTCCAGCCACCTCCCCCACTCTCCTGAGCAACCATCTTGTTATTCAGGGGGGTTGAGGGACTTGAGCCCCTGGCCTCCCCACTAAGGAGTGGCTGCACCTTCCTGGTCAAAGGCATCAGGGGGCAAGGTCCAGGCTGTGGGCTGCGAGGGCAGGCCTGGGTCCAGGACCGACCCCAGGGGTACACAGCCCTCCTCACACGCTGTAGATGACTCGGGTGAGCAGGGGTACACAGCCCTCCTCACACGCTGTAGATGACTCGGGTGAGCAGGGGTACACAGCCCTCCTCACACGCTGTAGATGACTCGGGTGAGCAGGGGTACACGGCCCTCCTCACACGCTGTAGATGACTCGGGTGAGCAGGGGTACACGGCCCTCCTCACACGCTGTAGATGACTCGGGTGAGCAGGGGTACACGGCCCTCCTCACACGCTGTAGATGACTCGGGTGAGCAGGGGTACACGGCCCTCCTCACACGCTGTAGATGACTCGGGTGAGCAGGGGTACACGGCCCTCCTCACACGCTGTAGATGACTCGGGTGAGCAGGGGTATACGGCCCTCCTCACACGCTGTAGATGACTCGGGTGAGCAGGGGTATACGGTCCTCCTCACACGCTGTAGATGACTCGGGTGAGCAGGGGAAGTTGAGAGAAGCAGGGGCAGGATCTCCCAGCCCCTCTGGTAATGCAGTGCCAGGGAGGCAGGGAGGCCATGAGACCACAGACTGTTGTCGTAAACTGGTGAACCTCCCCAGTGGGGGCTCACCCAGCCTCTTGGAGGGCAGAGCACAGGGTGCTGGGCTGGTTGTCAGGGTCAGCACTCACATGTCCCTTAGGAGATGGTAACTCCTGGGCTAGCCTTGGGCTTGCTGGCAGCCACTGAGCGCAGGCTCTGGGTGGCTGGAGCCTCACTCCTTTTCTATCACCTGCCTGGGCCTGCCCCTCACTCCCCACCTTGTGCTTTGAGGCAAGGTTCTCAAGACTCTGCTGGTGGCTGGAGATACAGTCCCCGATAGGGACTCATCCAAATCAGTGGTGAGGAGGGACCAAGGGGCTGGAAGTGGGGAGAAGGGTAGCTGGTGCAAAGGTCCCGAGGTGAGAGGCATGTGCCAGAAGAGATGGGAGAAAGCAGGGTGTCTGCACAGCCTGGCATGAGACTGGAGGGGCATCCTGGTGGCCACTGGACCCTGCTTCTGTGCCACTCGCCTGCCTGTCCTCAGTGCGCGGCCATGTGGAGAGCCGGGTTCGTGCAGAGGAACGGCTGCTGAAGAAACTCTTCTCTGGCTACAAGTGGTCCTGGCCCGTGGCCAACATCCCGGATGTGGTCCTTGTCCATTTGGCCTGTCCATCGCACAGCTCATTGATGTGGTAGGTGCAAAGTGGGGAGCTCTGGGCCTCTGCTGTCACACTGGTCCTGGAGGTGGCCCCCTGACTGAGCCCAGCAAGTACTCTTTAGTGGTGGGGTCTGGAGGAGAGGCTGGTTCTATGCACACCTGCCCCAGGCCCAGTCCTCTCTGTCCCACATGGGGAAACAAAGTGCCAGGTGGTCAACAGTGGGCCAGCTGCCAGCCTCAGAGGCCAAGGGCAGAAGATGCCTCTGTGGGCCGGGGCAGGTGCCAGGTCAAGTTGTGGGGCTTTTGTGTGAATTGTGCACCTGATGGAACAGTACCTGCCCCCAAGCTGGTTCAGGAGCCCCCATTACCTACAGGTCTGGAATGCAGGCTTTGGGGGAGTCTTGGATAGGTCTGAGGGGTGTTTATCTTCCTGATTAGGGGCCACAGGGGTTACTAGCCTTCGAATGGCTACTGCTCTGGAGAGGCTGGGCTTAGGGTTCCATCCTGCAGGTGTGATCTGCTGGGTGATGGGCACACCACCTGGGTTGGGGTCCTGAGGATCTTGGTGTGTGGCTCTGTCTGGCCTGGCAAGGAGGGGCTTCTGGGAGCCTGGTTTGTCCAGCTACAGAGAGCTATAGGTATTCCCAGATGCCCATCCCTGCCCCTGCCACGACTGTAACTTTGAGTCTGCTTAGTGACGGGTGTGGTGCCAGGCTGCCTACCTATCTTTTCCCCTGTAAAATAGAACGAGCACAGCATTGCCAACTTGGGCAATATTTGGGACATGGGAGAGGCTGTGGGGCAGAAAGGGCCAGCAGGGGGTCCGTTAGCAGAGAGAGAGATCCCGTCAGTACGCCCTCTCCTCAGCCATGTCAGGCTTCTGCCCTCACCAGCCTCTCGTAGTCCCTGCAGAGTGCTCCTGGCCGGGGCACAGCCAAAGGCAACTCAAGATGTCTAGGGCTCTTAAACCTGCTAAGGTTTGCAAACAGTTCAAAGTGGTGGCTGGTGGAGGTGGCCACTGGCTGCCACTCAAGGTTCCAGCTGCACCACGGCCTGGCCTCCTGCCAGCTCCTTGAGGCTCCTCACTCCCCACACTGCCCATCTCCCCATTTTGTCCAGGAGAGTCCAATGCCAGAGGGAGGGAGCACACTCGCTCCGATACTCCAGGCCCGTGGCAGCACCAGGCAGGGTGGGGCCAGCCCCCAGGCTCTGCTGTGGCTCTCGGGCTGACACGCCTGCACCTGTACGTGTGCTGATGAGCTAGCTGTCTTTGCAGAGGCCAGGGGCCACGTGGTGGGTGGAAGGGCCTACTCTGCCCCACCCCCCTGGGGCTCATGTATTTGCTCCTCATCTGTGCTGGCCGCAGTACTCACATGTGTGAGCTCATGCCTGCAGAAGAGCCCAGGGCACCTTGCTTTCCAGGTCCTAGGCTGACGCTGCATGCATGGGCTGGGCAGGCAGCTGAGAGGGCGGCAGGCTGCCACCTGGAAGGTCCTGGAGCCTGAGGGTTGGGGATGGGACCTAGCAGGGCCAGGCCATCCACCTCACACATACTCCTCAGCATTCTTTTTTTTTGGGGGGGGGGGGGTCCTACGGGGTCAGCTGAGTGGCCTGTCCCAGGTGGACCTGCAGGAGAGCAGACCAAGGGGCATGGTCTCTTCTCACCAAACCACTGACTGGGGGCTTGTCCCCTGGAAGAATGAGAGGGAGCAGTGCCTAGGCCTGTGCCTTTGGGACACAAGGCTGCACTGACTGGAGTCTGGGTAATGAGTGGGCCTGGTGCGCACCAAGATGCATTTGGAGGCAGCAGGAGGAGGCAGGAGCCTGCTCACCTGGGGCCCATAAGCAGAGGGGCTGCCCAGCTATGTCAAAGCAATGCATGTCGTCTGGGGTGCCCCTCCTTCCCACCACAACAACACACAGCTGGGGTGCCCCTCCTTCCCACCACACCCACTCACAGCTGGGGTGCCCCTCCTTCCCACCATACCAAGACACAGCTGGGGTGCCCCTCCTTCCCCACACCCACCCACAGCTGGGGTGCCCCACCTTCCCAACACACCCACCCACAGCTGGGGTGCCCCTCCTTCCCCACACCCACTCACAGCTGGGGTGCCCCTCCTTCCCTACACCCACCCACAGCTGGGGTGCCCCTCCTTCCCCACACCCACCCACAGCTGGGGTGCCCCTCCTTCCTACCACACCCACCCACAGCTGGTGTGCCCCTCTTTCTCCACACCCACCCACAGCTGGGGTGCCCCTCCTTCCCCACACCCACCCACAGCTGGGGTGCCCCTCCTTCCCACCACACCCACCCACAGCTGGGGTGCCCCCTTCTCCACACCCACCCACAGCTGGGGTGCCCCTCCTTCCCACCACACCCACCCACAGCTGGGGTGCCCCTCCTTCCCACCACACCCACCCACAGCTGGGGTGCCCCTCCTTTCCCACACCCACCCACAGCTGGGGTGCCCCTCCTTCCCCACACCCACCCACAGCTGGGGTGCCCCTCCTTCCCACCACACCAAGACACAGCTGGGGTGCCCCCTTCTCCACACCCACCCACAGCTGGGGTGCCCCTCCTTCCCCACACCCATCCACAGCTGGGGTGCTCCTCCTTCCCCACACCCACCCACAGCTGGGGTGCCCCTCCTTCCCACCACAACAACACACAGCTGGGGTGCCCCCTTCTCCACACCCACCCACAGCTGGGGTGCCCCTCCTTCCCCACACCCACCCACAGCTGGGGTGCCCCTCCTTTCCCACACCCACCCACAGCTGGGGTGCCCCTCCTTCCCCACACCCACCCACAGCTGGGGTGCCCCTCCTTCCCACCACACCAAGACACAGCTGGGGTGCCCCCTTCTCCACACCCACCCACAGCTGGGGTGCCCCTCCTTCCCCACACCCACCCACAGCTGGGGTGCCCCCTTCTCCACACCCACCCACAGCTGGGGTGCCCCTCCTTCCCACCACACCAAGACATAGCTGGGGTGCCCCCTTCTCCACACCCACCCACAGCTGGGGTGCCCCTCGTTCCCCACACCCACCCACAGCTGGGGTGCCCCCTTCTCCACACCCACCCACAGCTGGGGTGCCCCTCCTTCCCACCACACCCACCCACAGCTGGGGTGCCCCCTTCTCCACACCCACCCACAGCTGGGGTGCCCCTCCTTCCCCACACCCATCCACAGCTGGGGTGCCCCTCCTTCCCCACACCCACCCACAGCTGGGGTGCCCCCTTCCCCACACCCATCCACAGCTGGGGTGCCCCTCCTTCCCCACACCCATCCACAGCTGGGGTGCCCCTCCTTCCCCACACCCATCCACAGCTGGGGTGCCCCTCCTTCCCCACACCCACCCACAGCTGGGGTGCCCCCTTCCCCACACCCATCCACAGCTGGGGTGCCCCTCCTTCCCACCACACCCACCCACAGCTGGAGTGCCCCTCCTTCCCACCACACCCACCCACAGCTGGGGTGCCCCTTCTTCCCACCACACCCACCCACAGCTGGGGTGCCCCCTTCCCCACACCCATCCACAGCTGGGGTGCCCCTCCTTCCCCACACCCACCCACAGCTGGGGTGCCCCTCCTTCCCACCACACCCACCCACAGCTGGGGTGCCCCCTTCCCCACACCCATCCACAGCTGGGGTGCCCCTTCTTCCCCCCACACCCACCCACCGCTGGGGTGCCCCCTTCCCCACACCCATCCACAGCTGGGGTGCCCCTCCTTCCCCACACCCACCCACAGCTGGGGTGCCCCCTTCCCCACACCCACCCACAGCTAGGGTGCCCCTTCTTCCCACCACACCCACCCACAGCTGGGGTGCCCCTCCTTCCCCCCCCACCCACCCACAGCTGGGGTGCCCCCTTCCCCACACCCACCCACAGCTGGGGTGCCCCTCCTTCCCCACACCCACCCACAGCTGGGGTGCCCCTCCTTCCCACCACACCCACCCACAGCTGGGGTGCCCCTCCTTCCCACCACACCCACCCACAGCTGGGGTGCCCCTCCTTCCCCACACCCACCCACAGCTGGGGTGCCCCTCCTTCCCACCACACCCACCCACAGCTGGGGTGCCCCTCCTTCCCACCACACCCACCCACAGCTGGAGTGCCCCTCCTTCCCACCACACCCACCCACAGCTGGGGTGCCCCTCCTTCCCACCACACCCACCCACAGCTGGGGTGCCCCCTTCTCCACACTCACCCACAGCTGGGGTGCCCCTTCTTCCCACCACACCCACCCACAGCTGGGGTGCCCCTCCTTCCCACCACACCCACCCACAGCTGGGGTGCCCCCTTCCCCACACCCACCCACAGCTGGGGTGCCCCTCCTTCCCACCACACCCACCCACAGCTGGGGTGCCTCCTTCCCCACACCCACCCACAGCTGGGGTGCCCCTCCTTCCCACCACACCCACCCACAGCTGGGGTGCCCCCTTCTCCACACCCACCCACAGCTGGGGTGCCCCCTTCCCCACACCCACCCACAGCTGGGGTGCCCCCTTCCCCACACCCACCCACAGCTGGGGTGCCCCTCCTTCCCACCACACCCACCCACAGCTGGGGTGCCCCCTTCCCCCCACCCACCCACAGCTGGGGTGCCCCTCCTTCCCACCACACCCACCCACAGCTGGGGTGCCCCCTTCTCCACACTCACCCACAGCTGGGGTGCCCCTCCTTCCCACCACACCCACCCACAGCTGGGGTGCCCCTTCTTCCCACCACACCCACCCACAGCTGGGGTGCCCCTCCTTCCCCACACCCACCCACAGCTGGGGTGCCCCTCCTTCCCCCCACACCCACCCACAGCTGGGGTGCCCCTCCTTCCCACCACACCCACCCACAGCTGGGGTGCCCCTCCTTCCCACCACACCCACCCACAGCTGGGGTGCCCCTCCTTCCCACCACACCCACCCACCGCTGGGGTGCCCCTCCTTCCCACCACACCCACCCACAGCTGGGGTGCCGCCTTCCCCACACCCACCCACAGCTGGGGTGCCCCTCCTTCCCACCACACCCACCCACAGCTGGGGTGCCCCTCCTTCCCACCACACCCACCCACAGCTGGGGTGCCCCTCCTTCCCACCACACCCACCCACAGCTGGGGTGCCCCTCCTTCCCACCACACCCACCCACAGCTGGGGTGCCCCCTTCCCCACACCCACCCACAGCTGGGGTGCCCCTCCTTCCCACCACACCCACCCACAGCTGGGGTGCCCCCTTCCCCACACCCACTCACAGCTGGGGTGCCCCTCCTTCCCCACACCCATCCACAGCTGGGGTGCCCCTCCTTCCCCACACCCACCCACAGCTGGGGTGCCCCTCCTTCCCACCACACCCACCCACAGCTGGGGTGCCCCTCCTTCCCACCACACCCACCCACAGCTGGAGTGCCCCTCCTTCCCACCACACCCACCCACAGCTGGGGTGCCCCTCCTTCCCACCACACCCACCCACAGCTGGGGTGCCCCTCCTTCCCACCACACCCACCCACAGCTGGGGAGCCCCTCCTTCCCACCACACCCACCCACAGCTGGGGTGCCCCCTTCTCCACACCCACCCACAGCTGGGGTGCCCCTCCTTCCCCACACCCATCCACAGCTGGGGTGCCCCTCCTTCCCACCACACCTACCCACAGCTGGGGTGCCCCTCCTTCCCACCACACCCACCCACAGCTGGAGTGCCCCTCCTTCCCACCACACCCACCCACAGCTGGGGTGCCCCTCCTTCCCACCACACCCACCCACAGCTGGGGTGCCCCTCCTTCCCACCACACCCACCCACAGCTGGGGTGCCCCCTTCTCCACACTCACCCGCAGCTGGGGTGCCCCTCCTTCCCACCACACCCACCCACAGCTGGGGTGCCCCTTCTTCCCACCACACCCACCCACAGCTGGGGTGCCCCCTTCTCCACACCCACCCACAGCTGGGGTGCCTCCTTCCCCACACCCATCCACAGCTGGGGTGCCTCCTTCCCCATACCCACCCACAGCTGGGGTGCCCCTCCTTCCCACCACACCCACCCACAGCTGGGGTGCCCCTCCTTCCCACCACACCCACCCACAGCTGGGGTGCCCCTCCTTCCCACCACACCCACCCACAGCTGGGGTGCCCCTCCTTCCCACCACACCCACCCACAGCTGGGGTGCCCCTCCTTCCCACCACACCAAGACACAGTTGGGGTGCCCCCTTCTCCACACCCATCCACAGCTGGGGTGCCCCTCCTTCCCACCACACCCACCCACAGCTGGGGTGCCCCTCCTTCCCACCACACCCACCCACAGCTGGGGTGCCCCTCCTTCCCACCATACCCACCCACAGCTGGGGTGCCCCTCCTTCCCACCACACCCACCGACAGCTGGGGTGCCCCTCCGTCCCCACACCCACCCACAGCTGGGGTGCCCCTCCTTCCCACCACACCAAGACACAGCTGGGGTGCCCCCTTCTCCACACCCATCCACAGCTGGGGTGCCCCTCCTTCCCACCACACCAAGACACAGCTGGGGTGCCCCCTTCTCCACACCCATCCACAGCTGGGGTGCCTCTCCTTCCCACCATACCCACCCACAGCTGGGGTGCCCCTCCTTCCCACCACACCCACCCACAGCTGGGGTGCCCCTCCGTCCCCACACCCACCCACAGCTGGGGTGCCCCTCCTTCCCACCACACCCACCCACAGCTGGGGTGCCCCCTTCTCCACACCCATCCACAGCTGGGGTGCCCCTCCTTCCTACCACACCCACCCACAGCTGGGGTGCCCCTCCTTCCCACCACACCCACCCACAGCTGAGGTGCCCCTCCTTCCCACCACACCCATCCACAGCTGGGGTGCCCCTCCTTCCTACCACTCCCACCCACAGCTGGGGTGTCCCTCCTTCCCACCACACCCACCCACAGCTGGGGTGCCCCCTTCTCCACACCCACCCACAGCTGGGGTGCCTCCTTCCCCACACCCATCCACAGCTGGGGTGCCTCCTTCCCCATACCCACCCACAGCTGGGGTGTCCCCTTCCCCACACCCATCCACAGCTGTGGTGTCCCCTTCCCCATACCCACCCACAGCTGGGGTGTCCCCTTCCCCACACCCATCCACAGCTGGGGTGTCTCCTTCCCCACACCCATCCACAGCTTGGCTGTCCCCTTCCCCATACCCACCCACAGCTGGGGTGTCCCCTTCCCCACACCCACCCACAGCTGGGGTGCCTCCTTCCCCATACCCACCCACAGCTGGGGTGTCCCCTTCCCCACACCCATCCACAGCTGGGGTGTCCCCTTCCCCACACCCACCCACAGCTGGGGTGTCCCCTTCTCCACACCCATCCACAGCTGGGGTGTCCCCTTCCCCATACCCACCTACAGCTGGGGTGTCCCCTTCCCCACACCCATCCACAGCTGGGGTGTCCCCTTCCCCATACCCATCCACAGCTGGGGTGTCCCCTTCCCCACACCCACCCACAGTTGGGGGAGGGCCAGCCCCAGTTGCCTATACAGTTGGCCAATCCTTGTCCTCTCTTTCCTTCTGGAAAGGTTTGGGGGCCCTTGTCCCCATATCCCTAAGTCCTCTGGGCCTCCCCTCCTGGGCTTGGCTCCTCCAAGGAGGAGGTGCTCAGCCCGGCCTGGCCTGTGAGGAGAACGCTCAGGGTCAGGGAGCCATGGTCCCGTTGCTGCGGTCCCTGCCACTTCTTCTTTCGTTTCTGTCCTAGGACGAGAAGAATCAGATGATGACAACGAATGTGTGGGTGAAGCAGGTGAGTGTGCGTGTGTTGGGTGGGGGGTGCCGCAGCCACTGCCCCCTTCCCCGCCCATTCCTCTCAGCTGTGCATTCTCCTGTCAGTATAGGAGTGGCGGGACTATAAGCTGTGCTGGAACCCAGGGACTACGAGAACGTGACTTCCATCTGCATTCCCTCCGAGCTCGTCTGGCGGCCAGACATCATGCTCTACAACAAGTGAGCTGAGGGCTGGGGTCCCCATGGGCAGGGTGACAGTTCCACCAAGGCTGGGTGAGCCAGAGGCAATGTGTATGGGTCTCACCTAAAGCAGCTAGGAGAGTGGGGGGCCTGGGTGTGGCATGGGCGCCTGGGGTGGCCACCTCCTGGTTCCATCATGGTCTTTCTCCCCAGAAGCAGGGCAAAGGGGCTGGCACTGCCCCCATAACTGCAGGCCCCAGAGCTGCTCCCATGCAATCTGGAGTCATGTTAGGACCTATCCCCTGCCCCATGCGCTACTCGTCGTTCCAGAGGTCTAGACCTGCAGGCTTCTCTCAAGGGCCAGCTCTTGGGCCTGGTCCCCCCTTTCCTCTCGGCAGCCCTCACCGCAGGCCCAGGCCTGCTCCTCACACTCCCACACGAACAGCCTAGCAAAACCTGCCGAGTGCTGGAGCCAGGGTCTCCAGGCACTGGGCTCAGGCTTGTCTTCTCCCAAGTCCCCGGCCTCTGGTGTCATCGCTGGACCCACACCTGCGGCCAGGCTCTAAGATGGCAGTTCTCAACCTTTCCAACGCCGTGACCTTTAACACAGCTCTTCGTGTGGTGGTGACCCCACATAAAATTATTTTCGATGCTACTTCACAACTGTAATTTTGCTATGTTATGAATCATATCGTATCTGTGTTTTCCGATGGTCTTAGGCCAGTGGTCGGCAAACCACGGGTGGACACCAGCTTCTCTGTGGGGCTGTGGTCAGAGCCACATGCAGCTCTTTGGCCTCTTGAGTGTAGCTCTTCCACAAAATACCATGGTCTGGGTGAATCTCTTTTTAAGAAGTAGCATTAGAAGAAGTTTAAGTTTAAAAAATTTGGTTCTTAAAAGTGGGAGGGGGGGGGGCGGCAGGCAGATATGGCGGGGATCTCCCTTTTCCGAGTCCAGCACGGAAAGAGAGATGAACGGGTTCTGAATGGAGGTGGCTGGGGATTGAGAAATAAAGGAAGAATAGAAGATGCAGAAATAGAAACAATAAGGTGGGTCTGGGTGGAACCTCTCTTCTCTCTGATAGAGAGACAGGGACCCAGAGCCCATGCAGCAAGTTTATTTTATACCCCCAAAATACTAGGAAGTTACACCAAAAGTTAGGATCAAAGGAGATTATTTGCATTCTTGAATAGGCCCAAGCATTCCTGGTGCTTGACTTGATTTACATCTCAGAAGTCCCACTACAGGCACCTGGACAAAGGTGAAAGTGGAGCTGATAACACGTCAGCCTTCTTGGTGAAGCGTGTTCCCAGGGTGTGGCTCTGCCCTGAGTTCAGCTGACAATCATTAAAGAAATGCCCATATGCCTTCCCAGGGGGCCTTCTCCAAAAAGAGATTTCAATCATTGTACTGTTGATATTTGGCTCTGTTGACTAGTGAGTTTGCCGACCACAGTCTTTAGGCGACCCTGCTAGTGGTTCTCAACCTGTGAGTCGCAACGACCCACAGGCTGAGAACCGCTGCTGTAGAGCCTAAGACCATCGGAAAACACAGATATTTACATTACCATTCATAACATAGCAAAATTACAGTTGTGAAGTAGCAACGAAAATAATTTTATGGTTGGGGGTCACCACCACATGAAGAACTGTATTAAAGGGTCGCGGCATTAGAAAGGTTGAGAACCGCTGCTCTAAGACAAGCACTTAGCTTCCCCCTCTCCCCGCCCATCCGAATGCAGCCCCTGCCTTCCCACGGCCCCGCACCAGCCTTCCTGCCTGGGGCACTGGGCCGGACCTACAAAGGGTTGCTCTTTGACTAAGAACGACCGGGCTCCTCTTCCAACGTAATCGATTGCAGTAATGGCATGTGAGGCAGCTGGGAGATGGTTTCGGGATTCATTAGTGGGTTCGGGGAGGGGAGTCAGTGGGCAAGCTCTCTGCTCTCCACAAGCCACTGGTCTGAACCATGACCCTGAGTCCTCCAGCCTCCCAGCAACCTGGGGTCCACGTTCAACTCCCCAAGACAACCCCCCCTCCCCAGGACCTTTAATCCAGAGAATATACATCAGCTCAGCATTCTGGGACCCAGGGGAGTGTCATGTTCTTGGGAGAGCTAGAAACCTCCCAGGTGCTCTGGGATCTGTGCATGCCTCCCAAGCTGCAGCCCAGGAGAGTGCCACCCAAACCCTCCACCCTCTCCGCCCTGCCAGGACCTATGGGAGGTAGCGGGTGGACACCAGCTTCTCTGTGTGGCTATGGTTAGCGCCCAGACTCTGGACATGGCCTGGAGGGAGGGAGGGTGAGGAGCTGGTGGCCAATGGACTACAGCCACTGAAGAGGCCTATTTCCAGGGGCAGTGGTGGCTGCTGTCCAGACATGTGCACCTGAGCACGCTGTGTGTCCAGGCTGAGCTGATAGATGAGGGGAAGGGCAGGCCCCACTTTTCTGATGGCTTTGGTGCGCCCCTGATTTGGAAGTTGTGCAGTGAGGCTGTGCTGTCTACCCAAGGCTTTTCTACAGGGTCTCTTTGGGGCAGATTGACAGTCCTGAGGCATCTCAGGGCCTGGAGCAGGAACCTGGACCAGCCGCAGTCCCATACAGCAAGCCCCACACAGAAGGGCTTCTGGCTGGATGGCCAACCTCAATGCCATGCCCTGTGGGCTGCGGGGTGCAAGGGACCAGAAACTGCTGGCCATGCTCATCTCTGCCAGGCACAGGAGCCAGCAGGGAGGGTCCCTGCCTGGCTGTGGGGGTCACAGCCTTGCTCCTGCTGCCCTGCGAGGTGGAGGCCCCATGTCCGGAGTGGGACCTTGCAGGGCTGGGTTCACCTGCTGCTGAGATCAGCATGAGGCGGGTGGCACCGTGAGTGCGAGTATCGTGGGGCCAAGGAGAGATTTCCCCTCAGCATTTCAGAGCAGAAGGTGGCAGGACTGCCCGCGGGGCTTGTGGAATGGCTGTTGCCTCCTCTTGTGTGTGGGCCACACCAGGTCAGAGCGGACAGCCCGGCCTAGTGGAGAAACTGAGGCTGAGGGAGTGGCATAGCTAGGCTACACTGGCCTGGCCTAGACTCACAATCAAGTGTGTGCGTGGTGGGCGCCCTGGGGGCCACCTGTTCCTGGGTCTCACCCTCTCCTCCTGCCCAGCGCGGACAGGGACTTCGCTGTCACCCACCTGATGAAGGCCCGCCTGTTCCACGATGGGCGGGTGCAGTGGACGCCGCCTGCCATCTACAAGAGCTCCTGCAGCATCGGTGTCACCTCCTTCCCCTTTGACCAGCAGAACTGCACCATGAAGTTTGGGTCCTGGACCTACGACAAGGCCAAGGCTGACCTGGTGAGCATGCACAGCCACGTGGACCGGCTGGGCTTCTGGGAGAGTGGCGAGTGGGTCATCGTGGATGCCGTGAGCACCTACAACACTAGGAAGTATGAGTGCCGCGCCGAGGTGTACCCTGACATCACCCACGTCTTTGTCATCCGGCGCCTGCCACTCTTCTACACTGTCAGCCTCCTCATCCCCTGCCTGCTTCTCTCTTGCCTCACGGTGCTGGTCTTCCACCTGCCCTCCCAGTGCGGCGAGAAGGCCACACTGTGCATCTGCGTGCTGCTGTCGCTCACCGTCTTCCTGCTGCTCATCACCGAGATCACCCCCTCCACCTCCCTGGTCATCCCGCTCATCGGTGAGTGCTTGCTCTTCACCATGACCTTCGTCGTGCTCTCCATCATCGTCACCGTCTTCGTGCTCAGCGTGCACCACCGCTCCCCACGCACCCGCTCCACGCCCGCCTGGTTGCACCGTGTCTTCCTGGACATTGTGCCGCGGCTGCTCTTCACGAAGCGGCCACCTGTGGTCAAGGGCAACTGCCAGCAGCTCATCGAGTCCATGCACAGGATGGCCAGTGCCCCTCGCTTCTGGCCGGAGCCTGAGGAGGAGCCCAACTTCATGTGCAAAATCCAGAGCTAGGGCCCCTCGCCCACCCCGCCCTTTTGTGCTCCCCTGGATGCGTCAGGCAAGCCCCAGCTGGCCTGCACATCACCCTCAGACCAGGTGCCCACTCTGCCACCAACAAAGACCAAGAAAGCCAGTCCCTGCCTGTCACCCAGCCCCTGCCATCCAACCGCCAGCACCTGGGACCTGGGGCTCACCAAAGCCCCATCTCTGAGCACCCAGCCATGTCCAACCCCAACAAAGCACCAGAGGGCGGCATCTGGTGTCGGTCAGAAGCATCCAGTACTGTGCTCCTCAAGAAGAGGCTGCCTCCCAGGCCAGCGGCCCTAGGGCTGAGCTCCCACCCACACACCAGGTCTCTCCCTGCAAATGTAAGTGCAAGGAGCCGTCCACGGGGTCCTCAAACACAGCGTTCAGTAACCTCGGCTCCAAAGCGCCACCCCGCCACCTGCCGCCCGCCCTGACACGGGCTGCTGAGGGTGTCCAGCACATTGCAGACCACCTGAAGGTGGAAGACACCGACTTCTCAGTAAGCCCCTGCCTTGGTGAATCGGGAGGTGCTCTGGCCCTTGTGGGACAAGCAGACACTGTGAAAGAGGGGGTGACTGATGACAAAATCAGGAAATAACCCAGACCCAGGCTGCCAGCTTTGAGCAAGCCCCCACCCTGGCCTGCTCTCTTTTCCTTGAGCCCCCAGATGGCCAGGACCCTGGGGCAGGCAGCCCCGAGTAGCTTGTGGAGCAGGTCCCAAGGATACCCCTCTAGGTCTCAGGACCGAGGCGCCAACAGGAGGGGCCACTAGCCCCATCTGTGGCTGGCCAGCTGCTCCTTGTCCGTCGTAGTGCACTCCCTGCGGCCTGTTTTCTTGCGTCACTGGCTCTGGGGAAATGACATGACTTCACTCGTCGCCTGAGCGACCTGCACGCCATGGCGGCTTTGGTCTGTGCTGGCCTTTCATCCTCAGGATGGGGCACACAGCAGGGCGAAAGGCAGGGAGCAGCGTGCCTCCACCACAGCAGGGTCCTGGGCAGCCTTTTTATTTATAAGTGACCCTGTGCACTCAGGTTTCCTGTGAACAAACAGCTCTGTTTAGGTTTGGTTTAAACCGTCAGGACACCTGATTATTTTTAAAAATCAGAGCAGAAAATGACAATGAAGGATCCATTTTCCCTCGGCGCTCCACAATGAGTGCTGAGCCCTGCCCTTGCCCGGCCTGTCTCACCCGCTAGTGCCCCGATGCTGCTTCCTTCCCAATCCCTCAGGCGCCAGCAGGCTGCCCACCCAGGACCCGCTGTAAGGCAAAGGCCAGAGGTGGGTTAGGAGCCAGAACCTCAGAGTGGCCGGGTGGGGCTGGGGTCTGCTCCCCCTCCATAGTCATCCTGTGTATCGGTGTCTCCATCTGTAGACAAGACAATACTGCCTCCTTCCTCATCGGCCCCTCACTCAGGTGATGTGCCCGGCCTGCTTGTGCGCTTGCGCCCATGGCTGCCCGCTGGCCTCAGACTCAGGATCCCCCTGAGCCCTGGCCCCTCCCTTCTCCTGCTCTCAGCACCTGGGCTGGCTGTGCCCCACCCCTCATGCTTAAGGGACAGAGCTGAGAGACTCCGTTGACCCCTGAGAGGCCTCGGGCTACCTGGGCAGCTAACTCCAGAGCACCCACCCAGGAGGGGAGGGCAGTCTGGCCTCAGCTGTCACTCAGACACTGGGCCCCTGGGACCTCCTGTTAGAGGTCAGGCCTTGTCACTCAGGGTGCTCCTGGCCCTTGTCCTGCAGCCAGGGGGTGCAAGAAGCTCTTCCTGGGCTCAGTTGGTCCATTTGAAAAATGGGGATGCACAGGATGGCCTCCATGGCACCCCCTCAGCTTTAGCAAATCTGGAGCAAATTCCATTGTGAAGCAGCCTGGACCCTGGTCCCTGGTGTTCCTCCATAGACCCCCCTCTCCCCCAACCTCTGTGCTCAGGCACCCTGCCAGGCACAGCACCAGACCGGTCTCCCACGGCAGCCCTGATGTTGGCCACCTTGAGGGTGTTGCCCCCCTCTGAACCCGACTTCAGGGGACATGTGGCTTTTCTGCACCCTCCCCACTCGGCACCCCAGCAGCTGCACCCGCAGCCCTGGCGGCCTCAGGGGCAAGGATGGAAACCGAACCTGTCACGCAAAGCACCAGGTTCTAGAGGGTTCTTGCTGCCTGTGAGATGCATGTCTGCGTTGCAGGTGAAGGAGGACTGGAAGTCCATAGCCATGGTCATCGACCGCATCTTCCTCTGGGTGTTCATCATCGTTTGCCTGCTGGGGACCGCCGCCCTCTTCCTGCTGCTCTGGCTGGCCGGCATGATCTAGGGGCCCCTGCGGGCCATGCAGCCTCTGTGGTCTATCCCTGCTCCCTAAGGCCCTCTGCACTGTACTGGGCCACACACCTGCCAGATTGTCCCCCATCTTCTGTCTGCTGCCTCCCGGGGAAGCCTGTGTGACTAAGGCGCTGGGACTGCCCAGGAGGCTGCTGGCTGGAAGAGGCTTGTTCTCACTGAAGGTGGTATCGCTGCCTGAGCCGCACTGGTCACCCAACACACGGCCACGCTCTCATCACAGGTCCCAGCTGTCCCCACATCCTGGGCCATGCCCTTGGCCCTCAGCCCCTGTGCCTCCTCCCTGTGGGATCCTGAGCCCCTGCCTGTCCACCCCCAAGTGTGGGGGCACCATGCCTACCGTTGGTCCTTGGGCCTGCTCTCTTTGACCCCACAGAGGCCAGTCACAACCATGGTAGTCTGACTTGCCAGGTGGGCCTAAACAGGGGTTTATTTTATTTTATTTTTAAAATATATTTTTATTGATTTTAGAGAGGAAGGTAGAGGGAAAGAGAGATAGAAACATCAGTGATGAGAGAGAATCATTAACTGGCTGCCTCCTGAACACCCCCATATCAAGCCTGCAACACAGGCAGGTGCCCTTGCCCGGAACTGAACCTGGGACACTTTAGTCTGCAGGCCAATGCTCTATCCACTGCACCAAACCAGCCAGGGCTGTTTTGATATATATATTATTGATTTTTTTTACAGAGAGGAAGGGAGAGGGACAGAAAGCCAGAAACATCGATGGGAAAGAAATTTCGATCAGCTGCCTCCTGCACACCTCCTACTGGGGATGTGCCCGCAGCCAAGGTACATGCCCTTGACTGGATTCGAACCCGGGACCCTTCAGTCCGCAGGCTGACGCCCCATCCACTGAGGCAAACCAGCTTCGGCTTTTTTAATTTGTTTTGATGAATTCATGAAAACCTAAGTTTTGTGCCCAGGGGTCCTTGGGAAGTGGAGCTGTTAGACCTGATCCTACTTGGAGGAGATTGGGGGGCAGGACCCCAGGAGGGAGGGACCTTTGGGCTTGGGGAGTTCAGATGTTTGCCTTCCAAGGGTCCTGGGGGCTCCCAGGCAAGCTCTTTTCAGGGGTCATCGGTCCCCATGGGCACTGGGAGTTTGTGAGGACAGCTTGCCCAGGGCCAACTCCGGGGCCCTCAGAGTGTGGCGCTGGGGTGGGACCCTGGGGAACCTTCACAGGCCTCCTGCCCTTGGGCTCCTCTGTGGGAGGCCAGCTCAGTCAAAGGGCCTCTCCCACCCACAGTGCAAGGGCCCTCTGGCCAGAGGTGTAGGGAATGCCCCAGAGGGACGGTCCTGGGGGCCTAGTATCACCCCAGGGCAGAGTGCTGGGTGCCACCCCGTGTCCCTGACCCTGACACCATGGTCCTGGGTGCTGTGATGGTTTGGAATCCTGTCTCCAAGTGGAGGTGGCAAGGACACTGTGCCCCCTCCCTGGGGTAGAAGCAGGAGGAGGAAGCTGTTCCTGCTGTCCATGGTCAAAGTCCCTTCTGCAGGGCAGCTGGTGTCCCATCAGGCCAGTGCCTGGGTCACCAGGGACTTGGGAGAAGCGAGTGAACAACTCAGTGAAGTGAGCTTAGTGGGCCTGTGACAGAGGTCAGATTCCTTGGTCAAAGCCAGGCAGCAGTGCTGTGCAGGAGCTGGAGGGGCTGCACCCCTCACCATGCATTGAGACCGGGACCTGACTTGGGCCCAGGGTCCTCTTGCCCGAGAGGAGAGCAGACCCCAATGTCTAAATCCCAGTGTTCCCTCCTCCCGGCCCTGGGCCATGTGGGACCTGCTGCCCAGCTTTGCTCTGCACCTGCTTCCTGGGGGCGCTGGGCATCAGTCCCAGGGTGCTGGGCAGTTCACCCAGGACAAGTGACACTGAGTGGCAGGGACACCAGGCCCTGAGGGGATCAGGGAGTTGAATTTCAGATGTAAGCACCTCAGTCTTTACCTCAGCAGATTCTGCTGCCCGATGTGCGGGCATCTGCCAGGAGCAGCCCTGGTGCTGGCGCTGGAAGATGTGCTTTCGGGGTCGCCAGGGAGGCCTCGGACAGAGCTTCAGGAACGAAAAGGAGTGACGAAGCACAGAAATAACCGAGTGGGCACAGTCCCACCACAGCAAAACAGCCCACCTCCGTCTGCCTCCGGCGTGTGCTTTCTTTCATGTAAATTTCCATAGGAAAAATGCATGATCTAAGCCCTTGAGTGAGTTTTACTAAAATTTGATACCAAGGACCGAGGGCACGGTTCCACACGCAGGACACCACCCTCCCCTACCCCTCAGGCAGTCCCCTTTTCCATCAGCTGGTTTCTGCTCCTGAACTTGGGGTAGGGGCCTTCCTTGCTGCCTCCCTCCTAGTGTGTTGAGACTCACCTGGTCCTGTCTCGTCCTCGGACAGTCTTGTTTCAACCATGAGCAGAGCCCTTCACCTGAATAAACGGAGCACAGCTGTCTCTCGCCCCCAATGAACTTGGTGTCCGGGTCTCCGCTGTCATGACTCACACGGCTGTGACGTCTACATGTCTCTGCATCAACCATGTTTTTGTGATGTTCTGACATCTTGGGGGCCTTGTGGAGCCAGGAGTGGCGGACAGCTGCCCCATCCAGGGCCTTGCTCCCCCTCCCCCTCATCTCACTCACACCAGGCCAGTATTTCCCATCCTAGATCACAGGGGCCAGACCAGGAGGGACGGCCTGTGCTCCCCCACACAGTGTGACATACCCTTTCTCTCCAGAAATTAAGTAATGAATTCTCTTCTCAATGGCATTGGCCCCTTTGGGACATCCCTCGGTCACCTTTGTAAGTCATGATGGCCCTGGCCCGTGTAGCTCAATTGTTAGAACCTTGGCCCGCGCACCCAAGGTTGGTGGGTTTGATTCTGTTCAAGGGCATATACCTTGGCTGCAAGTTCAATCCCCAGCTCCAGTCAGGGTGTATGTGGGAGGCAAGTTTCTCTCACATCCATGTTTATCTCCCCTTCCTCTTTCCACTCTCTCTAAAATCAGTGGAAGAAAAAAAGAGGTAAGTCATGATGGGACCCAGAGCACTCCCAGGTATACACCTGTGTGGGGTCACTAGGTCACGGGGTGCCAGATCCTCCCAAGTGGACACTCGCTCCCTCCAGAGCGTCTGCCAGTTGGTATCGGCTGGAAGTCGGCTCATTGCTCTGTTGTGTGGCTTGTAGAGGGTATAAGTCGCCGTATTCTCTGGGCCCAAGGCCTGTGTCTGCCCCACCTGCGGGGGACTCTTCCCTATGCTTGAAGATATTTTTCACCAACTGTGTCTCTCCAAGAAAAGCTTTTAATTCTGATGAGGGGCAATGTCTTATTCTTTCTTTCTGTGGTTGTTGCTTTATGAGAGATCCTTGCCTACCCTGGGCTTGGGATGCGCCCCTACCCTGCCTTCTATCATCTGGGACGTTTACAGCTTTCACATCTTTAGGGTGACTATGTTTTTCTTTTTTTGTTAATACTCAACCCCCCCCCCCTTTTTTTTTGAGAGAGAGAGAGAGAGGATGGAAGGGAGGGGAGGAGAAGAGAGAGCAATGTTATTGGTTGCCTTCCGCATGCACTCCAACTGGGGCCAGGGATCAACCCTGCAACCCAGGTGCATGCCCTTGACCAGGAATCGAACCTAAGACCCTTGCGGGTGGATGCTCTAACCACTGAGCACGCTAGCCAGGGCTACCATGTTTTCCAATTAAGTGTAGACAAGGGCAGGGCATCAACGTTTCTGGTTCGAACCTTTAGCAGTTTTGAACCATTTGTTGAAAACACTGTCTTTCCCCAGTAAGATGCCTGGCCACATGGCCCCGATCTGCTTCCTGGTTTCTCGTGTGTTGGCTCCTCTGGTCTGCAGAAGCAGAAAGTGTGTCCTGGCTCCTGACGCATTGGAGAGCTACACACACGCGCCCCCCTCCGCCCATCAGATGTGGCGGGACCTCGTGCGCTGCCTGGCCTGCAGGCCCTACTTCGAGCATAAGCTGCTCTGGGCTTGCAGCCTATGCCTCTGCTTCTCCAGAGGTGCAGGAGTTGATAGAAGACCCCCTCCCCAGCCCCCGAACTAGCACCCTGCCGCTCAGGGTGCTGTGGCCCGGAACAATCTAGAATTCTAGACTGCTGCGGACAATGGTCTGCAGAGGGCTAGGTTCTTCAGAGCAGCCCTGCGCTTCCTGTGTGTTGGGTCACGTGTGACTCTGTCTGTCCTTCCTGTGGAATGCACCTCGTGCCGCTCCTTGGACTCAGGGCCTCATCACTCAGTGAGGGTTTTATGGGATAAAATCTAAGTGCTTTTTCTTCAACAGCTACCACTTCTGCTGTCCAGTGCCCCTCATTCTGTGGGCGTTTAAAGTCGTTTCCTCTGTCTTATGTTTTTTTGTAAGTGAGTCTACATTTAAAAAATCGACCTCATTTGGCACTCTGAGCCTTTTGATCTGAGATCATAAACTTCCTCTAATTCTCAGATTGGAAAAAAAAAAATGAACACTTCAGCATTCCCACCACGCTTGCTGGCCTCCCTGCCCAAGAAGCCACATGTAGCTGGCCTGGGTTGTGCTCTGTCCTCTGCTTCCTGGTGGCCCCTCCTGACCCACAGCTCCATTTCCGTGGTCACTCGGCCCACCCGGCTGGTTGTTCTCCTGATTTGTTTTCTGCACCACATTTCCTGTTGCCTTTTCCCGGGGTTTTCATGCCATCGATACCCACCCTCCCTCTGTGCAGACACCGCAGTGTTTGGTACGGGCCCTGGAGGACCGTCCTCTCCTGCTCCGCTGTGCTCACAGGTGTTACACCTTCCCCGTGAAGTCCTCTCCCAGACCTTACCAGGAGCACTGTGAAGGAGGAAGCGTGTGCACAGGTGTGCGTATTAGCAGTGGCAGGTGTATATGGGAGAGTGTGTGTGCATCTGTAGATTTGTGCTATGGTGGCTTCATGTGGACCCCTGTGCAGCAACCACAGGTCAGGTCAAGGGGTCGAGAGATAGTGCAGGGTCGTGTGTTTCTTCAGCTGGGACCGCGCTCCACTTGGCCCCAGAAAGTGGAGTCCTGTGCATGGGGCCCAGCAGAGGTCCTACACCCACTCCAGCCTCATTCCCAGGATGGTAGCTCATTCCTGTGGTGACCAAGAGGCATCCCAGCCCTGGGTGGTGTTCCCCGGTGGTTAGAGCATCAGTCCCAGCACCAAAGGGCCTCAGGTTAGATTCCTGGTCAAGAGCATGTACCTGGGTTGCAGGTTTGACCTCCATTCCTCCCCTCCCTTCTACTCTCTCTGAAAAGCAATGGACAGAATATCCTCAGGTGATTAAATAAAAATCAAGGTGCTGGCTCCTTGACCAAACACCCCACTGGCCCAGGGTCTTCTGGCCTTGCTCTCTCTGGAGCATTCCGACAGGTGGTCTCTGCACCCACACCCTCCGGCCTTGGAGATGAGCCTGGGACTCAGTTCTGGGACAAGCCAGGCCACCTTCACCCCCAGCTAAGCCAACCCTTTGGCTTCCACTCACCTCCCAGATGGTGGAGCTCACGCATTTTGCCCTCGTGAACACCAGACTCATCCATTCACCTGCCCCTCTTCACCACCTCGCTCCTGGAAGCACCGGGAGCCGCTCTTCAGCCCGGGGCCTATTCTTGGGGTCCTCCCACAACCAGTGGCTTAGCCAGCAGCCAGCTCCATCTCAGCGGACAGCAGGTGAGGCCCCCAAGCTGGCTGTCATGTGGTCACAGCAGTTCCTGCTCAGGAGCCCCGTGGCTCCCAGTGCTCCTCAGAAGAACCAGACTCCCCAAGCCCCGGAGGAGCACCCTGCTGACCCGCTCCTGGCCCTGGGCTCTGCCCTCCTGCCACTGAGTCTCGCCTGGCTGCCCCAGCCTCGGGGCTCTCGGGGATGTGCCCTTGCTGGAGCCTCCTACCACCTCACGCCCACTGGGGTCCTGCCTCTGTTCCGCTGTCTCCGTGGAAGCCCTTGGCTACTGTACATGAAGAAACCCCCCTCCACATTCTGCCAGGTATTTAGAAAACTACTTGGTGTGGAATCAGCCAGCGGGATGCACAGCTGATGAGAGTTCCAGGTGAGCAGGTGTAGGTGGGAGGCTGCTGGGGGCAGTGCTAAGACCACCCGGACGCAGACTCAGTGACCACATGGGCCTCTGAGGGTGGGCTGGGCACTGTTCTTAAAGCTCACCCCTGCCCAGTGACCCAACATGTGGCTTAGAATGAGGACCCTGGCCTGGCAGGACTAAGTTCTGAGGCTCAGGTGGGGCTGCCTGCCTCAAGGGAAGGAGGGGGAACCCAAGGCAACAGAGAAACAGTAGGGTTGCAGGTGGGAGTCTGACTCTGTTGACGGATGCACACACCTCCCATAATAAGGTTTATGTGGCACAGGGAACGGTACAGAGTAGAGGTGCCACCTCACTTCCATGCGCCAGCTGAGGAACACTGAGACCCAGGGTCCTCATAGGGCGGGGCTGACAGGAAATCAAGGCTGTCTGCTCAGTCCTGAAACTCAGCCCCTTCCAAGCTGAGCACAGAGGCTTTTGCAATTTTGCAAGTCTTGTCTCATAAGGGTGTCTCCAGCACAGACGTTCTCCTGGCGTAGACATAGCTGATTCTCACAATCAATTGGCCTGGAGGTCAACCCATCCTAGTGATACCAACAACAATCAAGACTTTACTATAACAAGGCTGTACAAACAGTCCACAAAGGGGTGCACCAAGAGTGTCCACCTCAGGTAAATGGGGAGGCTGAGCCACTGGGCTCTAGAGGACACCTATAACACAAAGCTACCCGACCAAACTCAGCGAAGCAACAAAAATGCAGAGACAAACATCACAAATGAAAGAAATGGAGGAAAACAAATGACTGGATATAGAGTTCAAAACCACGGTTATAATGTTTTTCAAGAATTTCCTAGAAAAGGTCAATAAATTTAGTGAGACTCTCGAGGATATGAAAAACGACCAACTAGAAATTAAACATACACTGACTGAAATAAAAAATATTATACAGAGACCTAACAGCAGATTAGAAGACCACAAGAATCAAGGCAAAGATTTGAAATACAAAGAAGCAAGAAACAGCCAGAAAAGCAAAAAGAAATAATCCAAAAATTTGAAGATAGAGTAAGGAGCCTCTGGGACAACCTCAAGCATACCAACATCAGAATTATGGGAGTGCCAGAAGAAGAGAGAGAGCAAGATACTGAAAACCTATTTGAAGAAATAATGACTGCAAACTTCCCCCACCTGGTGAAAGAAATAGACTTACAAGTCCAGGAAGCACACAGCACCCCAAACAAAAGGAATCCAAAGAGGATCACACCAACACACATCTTAATTAAAATGCCAAGAGTAAAAGACCAAGAGAATATTAAAAGCAGCAAGAGAAAAACAGTTAGTTACCTATAAGGGAGCACCCATACGATTGTCAGCTAATTTCTCAACAAAAATTAGGCAGGACAGACAGGAATGACAAGACATATTCAAAGTGATGAATAGCAAGAATTTACAACCAAGATTACTCTACCCAGCAAAGCTATCATTCAGAATTGAAGGTCAGACAAAGAGCTTTACAGATAAGAAAAAGCTAAAGGAGTTCATCACCACCAAACCAGTATTATATGAAATGCTGAAAGGTATTCTTTAAGAAGAGGAAGAAGTGGGGAACATCAAGATGGCGGCATAGGTCAACACCTATCTGCCCCGCGCAACGATTTAGGAACTACAACATAACAGCAGAACAGATAGCACCCAGAATCGCCAGAAAGCTGGCTGAATGAAAACTCCACTAACTGGAGTGGAGGTGGGACACTGAGACTCAGGTACGGCGGGAGCGCAGCCTTTCAGACGGAAACAGGTTAGGAGCCATCCTGGTCGCGCGAGCGCAGGCTGGGGCTGGAGCAACACCCCCGGTCCCACTGCCCGGATTCCCCAGCGCCAGGCAAGGTCCGTCCCACTGCCCAGATCCCCCAGCGCCAGGCAAGGTCCGCCGAGGTCCGGGGGACGCACCCTGGAAGCCGGGCGCGGCAGAGGCTCCTGAACTGCGAGTTTCCGCGAAAGGGTCACGCAAACGTGCGACTTGCCCCCTGGAAACTTGTCTCCTGGTACCGGAAACCATTTATTTTACAATCCTGGGCTAGACTTTTGGTGTGCAGGCACATTTGGGGAAAGGCGGAGTGGTCTGGCAAGGGGAAGAGACTAGCGGCTTTCTCTTGGAGGTGTCTGCAGCCATCCCCATCCAACAGAGACCCGCGCGCGAGAGCACCGCATAGGACGCAGCTGACGCTGACGCTGCCGCGCAGCTCAGAGACTCTGCCCATCCAACCTGAACACAGTCTCCCTTCACAGCCAATTGGCCTGGAGGTCAAACCCTCCTAGGGCTAACAACAACAAGCTGGGTTTAAATTCAAAAATACTGAATACAACCCATAAAAGATTGCAGTAAGAGCACCCACCTCAGGTAACTGGGGAGGCTGAGCCACTGTCCCTTTGAGGAAATCTACCACATAAAGCAGCCACCATGCAGAGACATGGAAAGAAAGCAGGTGTGAAAGAAATGGAGAAAAGACGACAGGACATAGAGTTCAAAACCACGGTTATAAGGCTTTTCAAGAGGCTCCTACAAAGGGCCGATCAACTTAATGAGAATTACCAGGAAATAAACAAGACCAACCAGGAAATGAATGAGAATTACAAGGAAATGAATGAGAATTACAAGGAAATGAATGAGACCCTCAAGGAAATGAACAAGACCTCTGAGGATACGAACCAGACTCTTACGGATTAAAAAAAGGACCAACTAGAAATCAAGCTTACATAGACTGAAATAAAAAATATTACACAAAGTCCTAAAAGCAGTCCAGAGGGCCACAAGAACCAAGACAAAGATTTGAAATACAAAGAAGCAAAATCCACTCAGCTGGAAAAGCAAGAAACAAAAAGAATTCAGATAATTGAAGATAGCGTAAGGGGCCTCTGGGACAACCTCAAGCATGCCAACATCCGAATTATTGGGGTCCCAGAAAAAGAGAGAGAGCAAGTTAATGAAAACCTACTTGAAGAAATAGTGACTGAAAACTTCCCCCACCTGGTGAAAGAAACTGAATTAAAAGCCCAAGAAGTACACAGAACCCCAAAATATAGGTATCTAAAGAGGACCACACCAAGACATATCATAATTAAAATGCCAAGAGCAAAAGATAAAGAGAGAATATTAAAAGCAGCAAGAGAAAAACAGTTGGTTACCTGCAGGGGAGCACCCATATGATTGTCAGCGGATTTCTCAACAGAAATGATGCAGGCCAGATGGGAGTGGCAAGAAATATTCAAAATAATGAAGAGCAAGAATCTACAACCAAGATTACTCTATCCAGCAAAGCTATCATTCAGAATTGAGGATCAGATAAAGTGCTTTGCAGATAAGAAGAAGCTAAAGGAGTTCATCACCACCAAACCAGTATTATATGAAATGCTGAAAGATACTCTTTAAGAAGAGGAAGAAGAAAAAGGTAAAAATATAAATTATTTTTATACACATCTATACAAATACAACATCTATCAACAAATGAACACAAATACACATCTATCAACAAATGAACACATCTATCAACAAATGAACATAAAAATCAAGTGAATTGATAGGCTGATGAACAAGATAAACAGGTGACTATAACAGAAACATGGACATAGAGAGGGAATGGACTGACAATTCTTGGGGAGAAAAGGGTTGTGGGAAGTACAGCAAGAGATTGGACAAAAATCTTGCAACAATGGGAGAGGACATTGGGGAGGGGAGGTGAGGGTGGAAGGTGGGATGGGATAGGTACAGGGTGGAGGGGACATATAGGGGGATAAAAAAGGGGAAACAATGTAATTAATAAAGAACAATAAAGAAAAAATTTTTTAAAAAGAAGAGGAAGAAGAAAAGGTAAATATAAAAATTATGAACAACAAATACATGTCTATCAACAAGTAGTGAATCTAAAAATCAAGTGAATAAAAATCTGATGAACAGAATAAACTGGTGAATATAGTGGAATCAGAGTCATAGAAAGGAAGTGGGCTGACAATTCTCAGGGGGAAAAGGGTGTGGGGGTGCAGGAAGAGACTGGACAAAAATCGTACACCTATGGATGAGGACAGTGCGGGGGGGGGGAGGTAAGGGTGAGAACCGGGTGTAGAGGAGCTATGGGGGGGAAAAGAGGAAGTGTTGTAATAATCTAAACAATTAAGATTTATTAAGTTAAGCCGAGACCGGTTTGGCTCAGTGGATAGAGCGTCGGACTGCAGACTGAAGGGCCCCAGGTTCGATTCTGGTCAAGGGCATGTACCTTGGCTGCGGGCACATCCCCAGTGGGAGGCGTACAAGTGGCAGCTGATCGATGTTTCTCTCTCATCGATGTTTCTGACTTTCTATCCCTCTCCCTTCCGCTCTGTAAAAAATTAATAAAATATATTTTTTAAAAAAGATTTATTAAGTTAAAAATTAAATAAACTGAGACTGCATGGGAAAATGCTTTTAAATCATTTTGTGTGTGTGTGTGAATTAAGCATATCAATGCACCAAACTCCATAAAGAAAAAAACACATTTTCTTTGAGTGTGAATGTGAAAATCAGAGACCCCAGGGACACTTCATTTCCATAAACTGTCACTCCCAAGCCACATGCACTGTGGACCACCTTCCCTATCACACTAACCACCAAGTCCCTGGATGACAGAACCACGGCATATAGCACAGTAAAGAGGTAGCCCTCCTGGGGAGGCACCTCGCTCCCAGGTGGAGACCCTCTGGCTGGTGTTGGGCCACGTGGCTCCCTCCTGTGCTCTTATGAGACTCACTCTGGGCCCTGGGAAGCCCTGCTATCCTGAGGTTCCATTCCTGCCAGGGAGGCCCTGCAGGGGTATAGGCAGGGCTGATCCCGGCATGGCCCTTGGTTCTAGTCCCACCTTTTGTTCAAGGGAAGGGGCTTCCTGGTACGGGCCTCCATGCCACTGGCCACTGTGCAGCCTCAGGGCAGGCGGCCTTTCTGGGGAGGGCTGCACCAAGAGCACAGAGCCAGTGCTCACAGACCTGCCTTCCCACTGCAGCTGGTCCTGGAGCCTCCCTCAGGGGGGCAGAGGAGCTGGACCTGCCCCAGGTGGGGGGTCACGACCCTGCTCCAGGCCAGATGGTCCTGGGACTCCACCCCAATCAGGGAAGATGGGACATGCTACATCCCACACCAGAGGAGGGGAGGTTGGCTGGGAAGAGGGGCCAGGGGAAGGAAGGGGCTTGCCAGGAGGGGTCCCATGGATTGGGGGTGACAGGCAGCAGGGAACTGTATATAGTGCACCTCAGGGTGCGGTAGGGCCAGGGAAGGCTGCTCAGTCCAGACTCCCAGCTGAGGGGCATGGGAGGAGCCACTCCATCCACCAGTGGCAGCAAAGGTTGCCAGGGAGGGGCTGCTGAACTCACTGGAGGCCCTTGGGGTCTTGGGGGCGTGGGTGTCTGCAAGGAACAGGTACAGGCGAGAGGGAAGGCAGGGCAGGTCTCTCCATCCTTCTAGAGAAAAAAGACCCATCCTTTTTTAAAAAATATATTTTATTGATTTTTTTTTTTTTTTTTTTTACAGAGAGGAAGGGAGAGCGATAGATGAGAGAAACATTGATCAGCTGCCTCTTGCACACCCCCTACTGGGGATTTGCCCGCAACCAAGGTACATGCCCTTGGCTGGAATCAACCTGGGACCCTTCAGTCCTCAGGCCAACGCTCTATCCACTGAGCCAAACCGGTTTCGGCAAAAAAAGACCCATCTTTAGTAAAAGGCGAAAGATTTATGTGGTCTGAAGAGAAACCAGAGCATTAAAAAAAGACCCATCTTTCAATGGACCCTCTCCCAGCTCTTGTCTGACACCTGGGAGCCTGGGGATGAGGGATAGGGACCCCAGGCTGACCCCAGGTTGCCCAGCACACGCCTCACTGCCACGCAGGCCCCAGCATGACCAAGCAGGCAGGGTCACAGGGGAGTCACAGAAAAGGGGAGTGGTCCTGAGGGCCGGATTTCGACTATTCTGCAGCTGGAACCTTCCTGGCCAGCTCCAGCCTGCTTTGTCCCCAGGGCCTCCAAGATGCTCCCCAGAAGCCTGCCCAGATCTCTCCCAGCACCATGATGACCTGAACTACCCCAGACTCTGTGGCACTTGCCCACCTACCAATGCAGGGAGCTCGCAGCACCTGTCCTCTGCCCAGGTGTCACTGCACACGACCTGCAGCATCTGGAGCTGGAGCTACAAATCAGGGCGTGAGCTCTGGCCAGATGTGGCTCAGGACAGGAGGGGCTGGGGGATCTGCTGGCCCCTGAGTGTCCAGGCAGGACGAAGCCAAAGCTCACCGCAGCCACGCTGCTCTGGGGGCCCTGGGCCTTGGCCAACCTCCCCAGAGCGATGAAGCCAGTGCGGCAGGAAGCCTGCCTGCCTCCCAATGGGCCTCTCAGTCACCTTCCTACAGTCCACATAGAGCTGGACCGTGAAGTGTCCATGGCCATGCGCACCTGCGAAACACCACAGAGGTTCCCACAGCCCTGGCCAGGCAGAAGGATGAGTACCCATCACTGGGGGCCCCAGCCATTGTTGGGCCTCAGTTTCCCCTCTGTGAAATGAATGAAATGAACCCACTTGGGCCCTTCTAGGACTTGCAGGAGCAGAGAAAAGGGCTGGGATGCTCTTCAACCCAAATTAAGGATGCCACCCCAGCAAGGAGAGCTCCAGTGTGGCCAAGGATGCTGCTGTTGGGGTGGGGGTACATCCTGAGAGCACAGGGGAGTCTGTTCTAGAATTTGGGGGGCATTGGAGGTTCTTAGGCGGGAGAGGCACAGGCTTTGATTTATCTGGAACCTTCCAGGACCTTGTGGAAGCTCCAGAAGAATATCCTCCTCACTTCAGGCAGGTCAAAGGTCACCTCCTGCAAGGCCACCCTGGGGTCGTGGCTGAAGTAGGTCAGGGACTTTCTGCCTGCTATGGGGCAAGGCAAGGTGCGTGAGACCCCCATGCCACCCACGCAGGGGGGACGGCAGGCCCCATGGCCAACGTGGAAAGCAGCCCTGCCTGCTGATGGTCTGGAGGGTCTCGCTCAGGGTCATCAGTTGGTGAGGCTTGTAGGGACAGCCTGGGCCCCTGCCCGCCCTCTCACCTGGCCGTCCAGCAGGACCCTGAGGGCAGGCTGGAAGTCCTCAGCTGTTACCTGCCACAGCGCAAAGACCTGGAGGGGTGTGTTGGGGAGGAGGGGCAGGAGGAAGACGACTATGTGCTCAGGTGGAACGGCGGCTGGGTGGATGTCATGTGGGGGTACAGGTTGGGGCACCACAGGTCTGAGAGGGTTGGGGTCTGGAGGGGCCACAACTATTACCCAGGGCCCAGACCCATGGGACCAAGATCTCTCCTGACTCAGTTTCCCCATGTGTAACAGAGTGTAAGGGACAGAACTCCCTCCTGGGGCTGTTGGAAGATTCAACCAGAGGTGCTCCGACTGAAGGCCGCTCCATCCCAGCCAGTGTCACGGTGCTGTGCCCCACCCCCAGGTCACACCCACGGCCTGCTCACCCACCTGATTTGGTGTCAGCTGAGCATTCCTGAAGAGTGTGAAGGTCCTGGCTGAGCCAAACGCAGAGGGCTCCATGGCCACACGGAAGATGGAGGCGTGCTCCCTCTCCCGAAGGCCAAATAAGGCCAAAGCCTGGGGGCCACAGGGAGCGAGCCAGGGACAGGCAGGCAGGAGGCAAAGAGAAAGAAAAGCAGGTATCAGGTGCAGGGCAGGGGAGCCAGAGAGGACACCCAAGACCAAGAGCTCAGCGCTGAGATGGGATGCGCCCACTTCCCTCCTGCTGCCGTCTCGGCCTCCCCAGGGCACTGCCTGACCTGCCCACAGGCACAGGTGCCCAGCAGGGTCTCACCACCCACTGGACTTAGCCACACGGAACACCTGCACACCTCCAGTGCTAAGCACACCAAGTGAGGGTGACACTCACCCCACTGGTTGCTCAGAGGCCGGGCGGGAGCAAACAGTAGTAACCAGCCCACCTGGCCCTTCAAGCCACAGGTGGGCCTGCCCTGCTTCGAGGTCTGAGTGGCACAGCCTCATTGGTCACTCTCAGGAGACCCCAGAGAGACTCAGCCATCAGGACAGGGTGGGCTCCCCTCCCTGTCCCCTGCTGACACCACACCACCACCCCTCCAGGCAGAGCAGCCTGGCCACAGTTGGCAGCCATGTGTCAGCTGTGGGAGGGTCTCACACTTGACAGGTGACTGAGCAGCTCCTCTCCCTGCCCAGAGCTTGGTCATCAGTGGATCAGGGGCTGCACAGGGCCCAGGGCTCCCGCTGGCCTCTGCCCCACCGAATCCTAGCTATGACCTTAGACAGTGATCTTGCACAGGCCTCAGTAACCTCGACTGTGAACCTTGAGGTACCCTCTGTAAAAGTGTGAGCCTGCCTGCCTGATGCCCTCCACTGTCCCCAGGCCCTTTCCTAGGGGACCCAAGAGGAAGGGGGGCAGGTGGAGGTGGGGAGCAAGAGCCCCTGTCTCAGAACAGAACCCATCTGCAAGGGAGCCATCTGGGTGGAGGGCTGGGCAGGCTGCTGAGAAGCAACAGGGAGTCAGGGTTAGCGGAGAGGGGCCCCTGGGCAGTGGGCCTGCCCTGCGGCCTGGAGCCCAACTGCTACCTCCCTTCTCGCAGGTCCGTGGGCCTGTTGTCCCTGCACGCCAGGGAGGGGAGGGACAGGGGTACTTCCACTCCCTAGAAGGCAGCACTCCCCATGGTGCTTCCATTGACAGGGCGTCAGCCACTCTGATATGTCTCAAGTGACAGGGCCAGGGAGATGCCTGGGTGTGCGGGCATGCCCCCCGAGCACACGCCGTCCAGGCTGGCGCAGGGCGGTCCACGACCAGGCGCTCGGAGCATTCTGGGGCGTGAAGGGCGCTGAGTACAGTAGCTGTCCACTGAGCAGTGAGGCCCCCGACTCTAAAGGCATTCAAGCCTCAAAACTAGAGGAGCCATGGAGGACACAGAGGGAAGCTGAGGTGACCAGACTGGCTGGCTCCCCAGGGGCTTTGGCTCCCAGCATCTGGGCCTGTCCATAGCACCAGCACAGACAGCACAGTGGTCCCTCGTGTGGGCCTGGCCTGCAGGGGCAAGGCCTGGGAACAATGGCACTGCATCCAGGTGCTGGGCGCCTCTCCTGGTCATCTGCCATGACCTGTCCACCCGCCCATCTGCCTGCCTGTGAGCGGCACTGTGGGCTGGATGGCTGCCTTGACCTCAGGACAGATACAGGGCAAGGACACGGTCCCTAGCTTTGGGCCTTGCGGATGAAGGGCCTGGCCAACCAGTGGGAGCTTGACCCTACAGCGGAGAAGTCTTCACACAAAAACCCGATTCCCTTCTGCTCTGCAGTAGCGTGGGCCGAGTGCTGGCAGCAACAGAGCCCACCGCCTGCGGGAGGGCCCCGGTAGGAGTGTCCCCACAGTTCTGGGTGTTGGGGGCTGCCTGGGGTCCGGGGTTGCATGCCCACTCACCCGTTTGTCCTGTAGCAGTCACTGCCATACTCTCCCCTGCTCCATACACTGCTGAGACCAGGACCCTGTACTTGGTGGCTTCCAGCAGGTCAGGGAGCATCACATGGCTCCTGGGTCCTGGAACAGAGACCTGAGAGGCACAGCCCCTGAGCCACTCACCATTCTACTCACTTAGGCACCTCAGCTCCTTTGATTGTGTGTCACCATGGAAGCACGCGGCAGGCAGGTGGCCACGCCTTCCCCTGCCACCAGGCCCCAGGTCCACCAAGACTCACTGATTTCTCTGGTCCAGAGCCCGAGGCCAGCGTGTACGTGAGCAGGTAGTGGAGGACGTGGCCAGTGCGGGGGGTGGGGGGGAGGAGGCATCAGCTGACCAGTAGGCTGTTTGGTGACTCAGAAGTCAGGGTCAAGTTGGAGGGTGGGCTCTGGCTGACTGAAGGGCAGTGGGAGGTCAGCAAGAGCTAGGCCAAAAGGCAGCAACATGCTCCAATATGCTCTGTGGCACGCCCTGCCACACCCGCACCCACGCCTCCCCACTGCCCCATAGCCCCACCGCCCTCTCCAACACCCATGACCCTACCTCCTAACCCTCAATGGCCTCCATTGCTCCCCCACGCTCCCCACACCAACATCACACCCCGCTGCCCTGTGACCTTGGGCAACAGGGCCACAGGTCAGCTCTGAGACCACCATGAGCACTGTGCCCACCAGGTGACTTGGACTCTTGGCCACCCTGAAACACCTGGCTGGAAGGCTGGGGCCTTGGGGGACTGCCTGTGGGTGATTCTGGGAGTGTGGGGTTCTGGGATGGTGGGGCTGAGGCAGTCTGGGGTCCCTGGGGGCTGCACTGTCCCCTGTAGCTGAGGGGTCACCTACGGTGGCTATAGTGGAAAGACACGGGATCGCTGTGGGCCCTGTCCCTGTAGTAGGCCACCCCCCCCACCCCACCCCACCCCGCCGCAGGCCAGGCAGGATAGTCGTGCGCAGGCTCCCTGGGACAGAGATCTATGGAGAGGAGGGCAGGTGTCTGCCTGTGAGTAGTGGCCTCCCACGGGCCTGGCTAGGCTGGGCAGGCAGGTCCCGAGATGCCACACTGGGTGGGAGCCCAGGAGCTGGGAGTGGGCAGGGGTCTTCTCTCCCACATACCTCATAGGCCTTCCCATCCTCCAGAGGTGTCCACTTGATCTGGTAGACCAGCACACCAGACACCGCTGCAGTCACCCATGCCAGCCGGACCTCAGGGAGCTCTATCACAGACAGCTGGCTCGGGCTGGGGACTTTCCCTGGAAGAGGACAGGGAGACAGGATGGATGGCAGGGCCCACCTCACCTCGGGTGACTCATCAGAAGGGCCCTCATTGCCTGTTAAAGAGGTTTTGCTGGCATGAGTCAGACTTGGGGGCCAAGGGGACCCCCATTCTCCATGTGGGAGCTGTGCCCACATTCCCATCCTCCCGGACTGGGCCCTGAAGGCGCACAGGCAGCTCCGGAGGACTCTGTGTGGTCAGGCAGCTGGTCGTGGTGGAGGAGCCACCCCCGGGTAGAGGCAGGTGACGCGGATGGTGTAGGTGGTGGAGGAGGAGAGAGGGCTGTGACTGAGGTGGCATTGCCAGGAGCCTTCATCGGCGAGATGCGGGGCCATAGGAACACGGCCTGGAACTGACCCTTCAAGCTGAGAGCGGGCAGCCCCTGCCTAGATGGAGACCCAGGCCCAGGATAGCCCATGACCTCACCTAGAGCGGGAAAGGGGAGTGCAGTTCTCTCACACGATGGCAGGGCCTCCTGTGGTGTCCCCTCCCCTCCTCCCCCAAACAGCACAACAGCTATTATTTTCACCCCTTACAGCACCCCGTGCCCCAAGCCTCATCAGGGCTGTCATTCAAAGTCATTCTTTGCTTCATACATGTTCCCCCAACCCCTGCCAGGTTGAAGTTCCCAGGGGCAGGTACAGTGTCAGTGCTCTGTGAATACGGGCGGGGGGGGGGGGCAGCTGGAGTGCTGGACCCTGTGGACAACACTTCAGCATCCTGGACATCAGGTCCCCCAGTGACCCCACAGGACATCAGCCTGCTCTCACCTGTCCCAAGTGGCTGCCCTTGCTGGACAAGTAGCTGACCCTGAACAGCTGCACCAGTCTCAGGGTGCCCTTCCAGGAGTCATGGCTCACGTCTGAGAAGATCAGGGGTCTTGGGGGAGCCAGGGGAGCTGTGGACACAGCAAGGCTTCAGGGACTAGCTGCATCCCTTGCATGGGCGATGGCCAGGCCAGTGGGGCCACCAGACAGGGACCCCACCCCGTAGAAGGCCTCTGCCCACTGGTAGGTAGCAGACTGGGGAGGTGGGCACTCACGGGTCCTGGCATGGATGCCCCAAGCTTCACTGGCCTGTGCACCTTGCAGGTTCTTCACCCAGATGTCGTAGTCTCTGCCCAGCTCCAGGCTACCCAGCAGCACCTCCAGCTGCCCAACCCGCACCTGGGGGGACACTCCATTGGCCCCTGTCCACCTCACTCCCCACCCCATTGGCCCCAGCTGCCTTCTCCACCCTCTGCCACGCACCTCTCTGCCCTCCTCCTCGCCCTTGGGAGAGGCCAGCAAGTACTGCACCAGGTACTGGGTGGCACCCGCTGAGGATTGCCAGGTGAGGCGGATGGTCCTGGAGTCACTGTGGCCAGAGCAAGTGCCTGGGGCAGAGGCAGAGGCACTGGAAGAGGGGGCACCACAGGAGAAATTATACCACAGGCTCGAGGACAGCCCTGTGGGCATACACAGACAACTTTACTCTCTGTCCCCAAACTTCACCCTGGGCCAAGTTTCCAGCTCATGGCTCTGGGGAAAGCCGCCTGTGGGTTGCTATTTGGGATGGGAGAGCCATGGTCCCCAAGGGGTAAACAGCTCATGAGGAAGCCAGAGGAAACTGGCCACATGCTGCGTGCCCTAAAATGACAAGGATAGGGCAGCATGGGCCTGCATGGGTGAGCTAATGGGTGGGTTTCTGTTCTAGAGTTGACAATGGGGTCAGTGCATGATTCTGTGGACACAGAAAACCACTGTGCACACCTCCAATGCGGAGCTGCAGGACGCCTCACCACGTGGTAAAGGGCTCAGGGCAGGCCCCCCGCTGCAGGGGCCAGGGGCTCCAGAAACATGTGAGCAGTAATAGTACTGTTCTGGCTGTGGTGAGGCACAAATGACATCACTGGTATTCAGAAGAGGACACTGAAGTCAGGGAGGCCCAGTGACTCTGCCTCTGTCACACAGCAAGTTGGGAGTGGTGTCCCAAGCCTGGATTAAGACTAAGACCCATAACAGCCAGCTGCCCCACCCACCTGTGGTCACCAGGCCCTGCAGGCCCTCACCCACCCCCACCTTGTATATGGGGAACATAGACAGCAGACACTCTGTGCCGCAGGTCAGGCCATGCAGCTCCATGGATGTGCTGGGCCCATCCACCTCCACCCGCAACAGGAGGAGCCTGACCGGGCAGGGCAGGGTCAGTGTCCTGACTTCCTTCCAGTTCCATCCCTGGCTCCTGGAGGAGAGCAGCTCCTGGGCGCCAAGCAGTTGTAGGAGGCCAAAGCTGCTCACTGGCCACCTGCGTGCCCCGAGGACTCGGCTTTGGCAGGGACGCCTGCACCCCGCCCTTGCCCCACATTGGTTCCATCCTCCCTGGGTCTGCATTCCAGGCCCGACTCTGCATGGACAGGAGGAAGGCACTCTCACCTCCTGGGGGGGCCCCACCCCTAGGGGGGCGTGAAGGCCGCCACACCACCAGGTACTTGAACAAACGGCGGCTGCAGAGCTGGAGTCCAGGACAGGTGGGTGCTGGAGGAGGTCACCTGGGTCAGAACGAGGCTGGTGGGAGCAGAGAGAGGGTCCAGGGCTGGAGGGGCTGCTGCCAGTTGAACTGAGGGAAGCAGGACAGATGGTCAGCACCCCAGCGGCAGCTGGCATTAGAGACTTCCTGCTCCCCCCGGTGGCCACTTCCAGGAAGAACAGGTGTTCCCCTGGTGGGAGCTGCAGACCCACACAGGGCCAGGGGTAAGGGGTAGGAGAGTTGAGGGAGTCCTTACAGGGAAGGACTGCAAGCATAGGTGACCTGCCCCGGAGTCTCCACCTGGCAGCTCATCTGGGCCCGGACGTGGGCTCCTGCCCTGGACCTGCTGGTAAACTAGGCGGCTGAGCAGGCCAGCCAGTGTGCTGAGCTGGGGGAAGACCTGCATGCTGTGGACGGTGATGTCCAGGGGCAGAGACACCAGGAGCTTCAGCTCAGCCTCATCAGCATTCTTCACACCTGCCCATGGGGCCCCGTGGAGCCATTGTAACAGCTTACAATCAGTCACCCAGAGGGTTGGAAGGCCGTCCTGGTACCAAGACTCCACAGGCCCCAGGACTGGGTCACCTAACAGGGCCCCAGGAGAGATGGCAGCTGCTGACACAGAGGTGAGGCTGGACAGGGGTATGTTTACAGACATGCAAACTGGCTCATGCCCCACTGCTATGACTGCAGCCCCCCTGCAGGTGCCCGCAGTGCTTAGAGCCTGGCATGGGCACCATCACAGCCCCCAGAGCAGGGATGGGTCCTCCCATTTTGCAGACTCAGAGCTAAGGCTCAGAGAGGCCAGGGGACTCCAGCCCCAGAGAGGGCAGGGCAGGTGTGCATGGCTGTGAGAACTCTGCAGAAATCCAGCTGCTTACCCACAGCAAAGATGTCGGCATCCAGACTCTTGAGGATGTGGCCAGCAGCACAGGCATCATCCTGGGACTTGCCATCCGTCACTAGAATCACTACCTTGGCTGCCTCTGGACAAGACCTGTTGCAGGCTTCAGGTTCTGCTTTTGCACGTGGGAGCAACGGGGAGAAAGCGCAGGGGCCTCCACCACCCTTCTCACCCTCCTCGCCCAAACAGCTCCTCCAGCCATTGGCCCCCATGCTCGGTCCACCATGTCAGTCCTGGACCCTCCAGGCTGGGGCATCTGCAGGGCAGGGACACCTCCTCCCCTACCCTCAAAGGCAGGGAGGCCTTCAGTGTGGGGAACAAGGAGGAGACTGTGCTGTGGAGACACCTCCAAGGAATTGCTTCCGGCAAGGCCATACCCACACCCACTGGCGGCCCCTTCCAGAAGCTCCTGTCTACCAGAGGAGGCACTCACTTTCAGCAAGACCACCCACCAGAAACCACATTCTGGCCAGAAGGAAATGAGGTTGAGCACGGCCCGTGTGGCTCAGTGGTTGAGCATCACAACCTATGAACCAGGAGGTCATGGTTCAATTCCCAGTCAGAGTACATGCCTGGCTTTCAAGCTCCATCCCCAGTAGGGGGCATGCAGAAGACAGCCCATTGATGATTTCCTTTCATCATAGATGTTTCTATCTCCCTCTCCCTTTCTCTCTCTGAAGTTAATAAAAAAAAAAAAACTTTAAAAAATAAATGAGGGTGATTTGTCATTTACAAAGGTGAGAGTGGGGTCAGCTCCACCCAGCACTGGGCTTGTTTTATGCACAATTCTGCAAGTCTGGGAGGGGTGAAAAGGGAGGCTGGTGCGCAGGGCAGCATGTGGGGAGGGGCTGCAGGAGGCAGACCTGTGAATGTGTTTCCCCCTCTGTAGTGGAGGCTGTGCACAGCTGCCAGCACCTCCTCCTTGGTGCTGAAGGTGTTCAGGTCCCACTCAGTCTTGGGGTCTCCACTGTACTGAGTCAGGCCTGAAAAGACGGGTGCCAGGCGTGAATGCTGGAGTGCTGGGCGGGGGCAGGACGAACACAGCCTGACCTGCCCGGGGTAACTAGGGAGAGCACATGTTTGCAAAGCCTTGCTTTTCACACAAAATTTGCCAGAATGTCCTCCTAGGAGCCAGCTGTCCCATCAGTCCAGCTGGGGACCCCACCTGGCCTGGTGCTGCAGGCCACACCAGTCAGCAAAAAACTCTCCTCCAGCCCCTGGCTCACCTCGCGCCTGCACAGGGATCTAGGGAGAGAATATGAGGACCACCAGGGTGGAGCCTCAGGGCATGGCGCTGGAACTCACCTACTTGGACTTTATCGGCCTAATTTCAAAGGGCTCAATGATGCTGGCCAGGAAGTCTTTGATCTGTTGGAAGTGACTGTGGCCAATGCTCTAAGACCCATCCACTAGGAAGATCAAGTCTGAGGGTGTGGGGGGCATGCAGTGGAACTGGAGGCCAGCTGGGTGAGCAAGGAAGGAGAGGTGTAGGCAAAGCCCACCGCACTGCAGGACACCAAGCTTCTCTGGGGTTAGTGGAGAGGCTGGGGCCACAGGATTTCAGCCTCTGGCTGAGTCTTGGTAAGTCTTAGGGGTCAGGTACTCCAGAGGTGTTCAGATCTCACCAGACTCAGGATACCGTGTATGGACCTTGGGTCATGGGGTCAGCTCCTCCAAGCCCGTCAGAGAAGGCTAATGACGCACCAGGAGCTCTGAGCCTCTGCCCTCCAGAAGCCTTGGCAGGGCTGGCCACTGTGTGCTTGTCTATGTGAGGGCTACTCCACTATGCGAACACACACACACACACACACACACACAGGCTGACATCCAGGCCTAATGGGCAGAGGATTCCAAGGTGAACTGACTGGAGTGGGTGTGGTCAGTACCACGGACAGCTCCATCAGCCTGCGCTGGGCTGAGGCCTCATCTCCTGCAGACCCAGGAGCTCTGAAGACAAAAAAAAGCTTGTGACGCCTGTCTGGGGTCTGGGGCTCTCTGAGTTTTGCAGAGACAGCACCTCCAGGCTGAGCCCAGAGTCAGGGCCAGACGCCATGTGGAGGCTCCTGAGAAGGCAGGTGCAGTGAGACCATCTGATGAAGGAGGCACAGCCCTGTGTGCAAGACCTTGTGCAGAAAACAGCACACCTGCCCCTGCAAGCCACGGAAGCAGTGCCCTGGCTGCTTTACGTGGCTTTTCTCTCTTTCTTGTAGACATCCTGGGGCGGCTGGGTCTTTCTGGGCTGAGCTGAGCGAAGACCGTTCCTCAGGGGCCTCTGGAAATCCTGAGGAAAGTCACAGCTGTCACTTCTCAACTGCCACACTCAGGCTGGAGAATACCTGGGGGGGTTGGGAGGATGGGACCAGGCACTGGGGCCCTGAGGACAACCGAGTGAATGACCTGCCCTGTGGGTTTGAGTAAGCCCCAGAGAATGGCTAGAGAGTGTGAGGTCAAATATCAGGAAGAACGTTCTGGCCATGTGCAGAGAAAACATGAGACGCTGGATTCCCCTCCCCCAGCAACTTACCCTCACCCACCTGGACCCACCAGGAATGGGTGGGTCTTGACTTGGGACCAAGATGACTTGGGGGTCAGGGTCTGGGCTCCTCATGTGGGAAGGTGTGGTCTCTAGAGCTGCACCCAGGGGCCTCCAGCTGCTCCTGCTCACAGAGTGACTCCTCAAATCCTCATCTGCAGAGATACAAGGGGCTTTCAGGATCCTACCAAGGGGCAGGGGCTTCTGGTGGCTGTGGGCCTGCCCACACAACCCTCTCTGCAAGGGCATATCCCAGGCTCCATGGGACCCCAGCCCCATGGGAGACAGGCGGGGGGTCAGGGGTTATATCTGAGCCTTCTGGGTGGCCTCATGTGGAGCAGAGCTCAAACTCAGGCCTAGGCTGCCAGCCCAGAAGCATTGCCAGGACTCAGCTGCATCCTCCTTGCCACACACTCATCCCCAGCGACAGAAACCCTCATGGGGGAGCCAGTGGACTTACTCACAGACTTCCTCTGAGCCAGCAGGACTTTCCCTGAGCCAATGAGCTGTACCCCTTGGAGGGGCTCAGGCCCCCCTCCCCCACTGTGGCCTTGGGGGTCTTGGTGGTCAGCATCACCTCCTGCTCCCCGTCCCCTGGGATGGGGTTGGGAAGAGCTGTTGAGACCAGCAAAGTGCGTGTATATGTGTACTCACATAGGTATGTGTGTGTGTGTGCTCCTCCTCATTCCGCACACACACTACTCTGCTCAGGCGTCCACACCACACCCGGCCTTGGAGACTCTGGGCTCCTGGTGTGTTAATACCGGCTGTTCTCACACTCACCCTGTCCTGGAGACCTGTCATTCTTTCTTCCAACCTGACCTGTCCCTCAGCTGCACCACACCTGCTATGTGCTAGACGCAGACTTCACTGAGCCTTGGACCTGAGAACAAAGTCCACTCCTATATGCCCCACACACTCTTTCAGAAGCTGAGCACCTTTCCCAGGGAGAACATGACAACAGATCCTCTTTGAGCAGCGTTCACACATCAGCTCAGCCAGCACTGCCTTTGCCGGCAGCTCCACACCAGCTCGGGCTGCATGCCAGGCAGTGCCAGGCCTGGGCTCAGCAAGTGCCCCTCCTGCTGAGCCACAAAACCTGAGAAACCTGTGAAGAGTGGGAAGAAAGCACAAGAAAAAGGTGGAATGATTGTAACAAAAAAAAGTAGGAAGATGAAGATTTAAACCCAAATCTATGTAATGGAAATGGGAAAAACATTTCAACTAAAAAGCTAAGTCTGTCTCACTGTACGAAAACAATATCAGTTCTGCACTTCTTGGAAGATGCACCTACAATAAGTGAATAAAAGATCTCCCTGGACCAACATGCGGCACAAAAGATAGCACCTCTGTGAGAACACCACTGGAGAGCACGAGGAGCCTCCACAGTGAAGGGCAGTTTGCAGGAAGACATGATTTAAATGGTGCACCCTAATAACAGCCTCAGTATACAAAGCAATGGTTGTGAGGCAAGCAGAAAGACGCATCTACAACCACAGCCAGAAGTTTATGGATGAGTGGACTAAAAATCAGTAAAGATATAAAAGAAATCATCAACAGATGTAAAAACAACCTGCTGAACAGGAAAAATATTTGCAAATCATCCTATCTAATAAAAGAGTAATATGCAAATTGACCTTACCTCCATTGCACCAACAAGCCACGCCCACCAGCCATGCCCACAAGCCAATCAGGAGCAAATATGAAAATAAACCCAACCAAGATGGCTGCAGCCACAGAGAGCAGGAGGGAGGTTTGGCAATAGAGGAAGCCAAGCTTTCTGCCTGTCCTTGCTGGCTCAGGCCTTCACTCAATGCTACAAAGTTTCAATGATAAGAAGATAAATAAAAATGACGGCAATCATGGAATTGGAGAGAGCAGGAGGCTTGAGTTGTACCCAGAGATGGAAGAAGCCAAGCTTTCCACTTGCCTTGGCCGGCCCAGGCCTCCACTTAAGGCTACAAAGTTTCAATTATAGAAGAGAAATAAAACACAACAGAAATGGCTGCCACCAAACAGTGAGCAGAAGGCTTGGCTCCACTCCAGGCTACAAAGTTTCAATTGTAGAAGACAAATAAATCCCAGATCCCAGGGCTTCCGCTTGGGTCACCAGGGGCATGGCCAGCCTGCAAACCACCACAGGCCCCTCGCTCAGGCCACCTCACCCTGATCCAGGACACTCTTCAGGGCAAACCAGCTGGCCCCCACCCATGCACCAGGCCTCTATCCTATCTAATAAAAGAGTAATATGAAGATTGACCATCACTCCAACACACAAGATGGCTGCCCCCATGTGGTCAAAGATCCTGTCCCTCTGTGGATGCAAGATGGCCACCACAAGATGGCCAGCAGAGGAGGGCAGTTGGGAGGGACCAGGCCTGCAAGGGAGGGCAGCTGGGAGCGATCAAGCCTGCAGGGGAGAACAGTTGGGAGGGACCAGGCCGGCAGAGAAGGAAAGTGGGCCTGCAGGGAAGGGCAGTTGGGAGGGAACCAGGCCTGCAGGGGAGGGCAGTTAGGGGTGACCAGGCCTGCAGGGGAGGGCAGTTATAGGCAAACAGGCTGGCAGGGGAGCAATTAGGCATCAATCAGGCTGGAAGGAAAGTGGTTAGGGGGTGATCAGGCTGGCAGACAGAAGCAGTTAGGGGCAATCAGGAAGGCAGGCAGGCAAGCAGTTGGGAACCAGCATTCCTGGATTGTGAGAAAGATATCCGACTGCCCGTTTAGGCCCGATTCTACTGGGATCAGGGCTAAACGGGCAGTTGGACATCCCTCAAGGGTCCCAGATTCAAGAGGGTGCAGGCTGGGCTGAGGGACATTTTCCCCCCGCCCCCCCCCCATGCATGAATTTTGTGCACTGGGACTCTAGTACATCTGATAAGGGGCTAGTGTCCAAAATATATAAAGAACTCATACAAATCAATAGCAAAACACACAAGTCATCCAATTTGAAAATGGACAAAAGTCTGAATAAACATTTTCCCAAAGAGTACATACAGGTACATGAAAAGATGCTCAACATCACTGATCATCAGAGAGATGCAAATTAAAACCACAATGAAGTATCTATCACCTGTCAGGATGGGTACCATCAACAAATCAACAACCGACCAGTACTGGTGGTGATGTGGAGAGAAGGGAACGTTTTTGCACTGCTGATGGGAATGCAGACTGTGGAAAACAGTATGGAAATTCATAAAAAAATTAAAAGGGCCTGGCCGATATAGCTCCATGGGTGAGTGTCGACCTATGAACTAGGAGGTCACAGTTTGATTCCTGGTCAGGCACATGCCCGGGCTGCAGACTCAGTCTCCAGCAGGCACATGAGGGGGCCATGGATGATGTTTCTCATCAATGTTTCCATCTCTCTTTCCCTCTCCCTTCCTCTCTAAAAGTCAATAAAAACATATTTAAAAACAAACAAGCACTTAAAATGGAACTGTCTTTAGCCCTAGCTGGTTTGGTTCAGTGGATACAGTGTCAGCGCATGGACTGAAGGGTTTGATTCCAGTCAAGGGCATGTACCTTGGTTGCAAGCTTGATCCTCAAGCCTGGTCAGGGCGTGTACAGGAGGCAACCAATTGATGTACCTCTCTCACATTGATGTTTCTTTCTCTCCTCTGTCTCTCCCCCCCCCCCCCCCCCCCGCTTACTCTCTCTCTGAAAATCAATGGGAAAATATCCTCAGGTGGGGATTAGCAAAAATAAAAATAAACTGAATCGACAAGACAAGCTGATTTATAACATAAAATAAAATGGAACTGCTTTTAGGCCCATCGATCCCACTTCTGAGTATTCATGCAAAGGAGACCAAATCACCATCTCCAGCGGGGACAGCCCATGTTCTGTGAGCGCTGCTCACACAGCTGACGTTATTCACACTGTGCACAGCCACAGCCGAGCTATGGAAGCGTGATAGACACACAGTGGAATATTACTCAGCCACAGAAATGAGGAACTCTTACCATTTTATGAACATGGATGGACCGTGGAAGCATCATGCCAAGAAAATTAGGTCTAAGACAAATATTGCACAATCTCACTTAGATGCGGAATCTGGAAACTCAGTAGAGAAGGGGATGGGGCTGTGGCTGCCGGAGGCGGGGGGCAGGCCAAAGGCGCGACTCCAGGCGTGAGTCACCAGAGGGACGTAATGTGCCAAACTGGCTGCGGCTGACGCCGGACGCAGGAAAGACGTTCGGAGAGTAAGTCCTCAGCTCTCAGCACAGGAGAAAAGGCTTATCACTTTGCTATATCTTGGAGAAAAGATCACTGTGAGAGGCAGCTATCGCGTCCTTATGCAGCACATACAAACCAACCACCATGTAGGGTGCACTGCCATGTTCATGTATGTCCATTACTTCTTACTAAAACTGGGAAAGGTATAAAAATTTTGAAAAATGAGGTAGATGGATTTGACTTCATGAAAATATTAGAAAACTACACCCAAGTCAAGGGGTTATTCCTGGGATCAGAGGGCAGGTGGGACAGGGTGGGACTGCAGGACCAGGGAAGCCCCTTTCTCCCAGAGGCAAGCTCAGGCCCGAATCACTTCCTGCCCGTCCCTGCGAGAACTTCCTTGTCCATGGGCATTCCTTCAGCCGTGTCTGCGGAGCTCTGTGGCCAGCCTGTGCTGCCTTCCAGGACTCCTCGGCCTCCCTCCTGCCCCTGGAGGCCCTTGCAGCCACTGACATGCAGAATCCTGAGTGGCTCTAGCTGAGCAGGGACCCACTATTTCTTCAAAAGCCAGTGGCTGAGTGCCTTCTGCATGTGCCAGGCATCAGGTCACGTGGGAAATGTAAGATTCGCCCACTACACGCCCTGCCCCAGCAAGGAGGACAGAGTCACACAGCTGCGCGGGTACTGAGATGCAGAGCGGTGCACAGCCGCTGTCTATCCTCACAGCGGGTAGGGGGTGCAGGGCCATACCTGCCCTCGGGCTTCACCTGCACCAGGCAGCCAAGGCCGCGCCCCTCTGGCTCCGTCCACTTTATCTGCAGCTGGTCCTCAGGCAGCACAGCTAGCTGCAGGTGGCTGTCTGCTGGGGAGACAGGACAGGATGGTCAGGACTTACCACCAGGAGCCACCCCAACAGCTGAGGGGGACCAGGGACCTGTCTGAATGGTGTTGAGGAGGCCTTGGCCCCACTGGGAGACCTTGAGAAAATGAAGCCACTGGCTCTCTGAGAGGTGTCCCCCTGCCCAGGCTGAGTGAAGTCGGGCTAGTGTTCCGGAGATGCCATACTGCCCTGAGGGCAACAGGAGGCACTGAGCCAATGAGGCAGCTACGCCTCCATGGATTTCCCTGCCATGTCTGGGTAGGAGTGGGCAGTGGGAGAGGCAACTGTGGCTACTGCAGACCCCTAGCTGCTGAGGTTACAGCTAGGTTCACAGCCCATGAGTTGGGGTGTCCTAAAATGTGAGGGTACATCTTGGAGGACGGGGAGCAGTGGTGGCCTGAGCCTGGGCACATCCTGACCCCCCAGGCAAGCTTCCAGAAGCTCCACGGTGGGAGCAGCTATTTTTCGAAAATGCAGACAGAGATGGACTTCTGGCCCTGAGGGCTGGGGGCACCCCCATAGACACAATGACTTTCAGAGCAGGAGCAGCTGAGCCTGCCTCAGGTGTGTGTGGGGGTGGGGGGCGGGGGAGGATGGCGCTGCTCCCTGCAACTCCAGGCTGAAAGAGGAATGTCTGGGGCTTTGAAAAGCTACTTGTGAGCAGGGACCCAGCTCTGGCTCGTGAAGAGCCTCTGTGTGTCCGTGTGTCTCTGACATGCTAAGGGAGGCACCCCACGCTGCCTCTTGGATCCTGATTTAGGGGGTCTTCGCAGAATGCTGTGCAGACAGTGCCCCACTCCACAGGGCCATCCTCAGGAAAGGGCTGCGCACCCATGTCTGCCAGAATCCTGCAGGGACCTGGTGAGGGGCTGCCCAGCACAGGAGTCCTGAACTCAGTTGTCATGGGGTCACTTGGTGACTCGACCCCACGTTGGTGTGGTCCTGTCAAAGAAGCCACCCAGACTGAGGGGCCCACCCGGGCGGCAGTCACCATGCTGGCGCAAACACAGAGTCCTGCCACAAGAACAAGAAAGTAGGTCGGCTCCCCACTGCCTGGCTGCGCCACACCCTGAGCAGAGCAGCCCTAACAGACAGCATTAGCCCTCACCGGGATCCATGGGGTGAGCCCTCACTCCCCAGGGGCTGCACACTGCAACCCGGCTCCTGTCAGATCAGAGCCTCAATCCCGGATGCAGAGGCCATCCCAGTGCCCACTAACCCAGCTTTCCTGGGACCAACTCAGTCAAGATGTGACCCTTTTGGGGTGTCACAAACAACCCTCAGTGGATGTTTACCCCCAAAGGGAAATGGAATAAATTTCCTATAAGATGTGGTCAGATTGAAGGCACAACAGAGCCCAGGCCACATGAAGGGCTGAGGTAGAGGCTGCTGTGAATGTAAATCCCCATGTGCCTAAACAAGAGGGAGGGGCTAGAAGCAACACCCCATACTATGGGGGTCACCTTTACTGCAGGGTTGTACTGTTTGAAAAAAGAGTGTTCATGGAATAATTAATAACAGAATATTAATATGAGAGAATTAACTGCAGAGTATTAATACCTATTTTTAAAAAATGAACCAGAAAGCAGAAACCTCCCCAAGGCAAGGTGAAAGTGACGAGTGAGTGTAGCCACAGGTCAGGGCTCAGCTGGCCGAGGGGAAGTCCTGAGGATGGGATCGGGGCGCAGTTGTGGCTGAACCCGTGTCAGGGGTGAGGTGGCTAGCAGAGGGGCAGCTGACCTCTTAGGAAGCTCCTGTGGGACCTCCACAAGGCCAAAGGTCAAGCAGCCAGCTGGAGCCTAGACTTGGCAGAGCAGCACAGATGACCACTTGGGCTGTCTTGTCCTGTCTAAACATGGAGCACAAATTCCACTGGGACAGCCACCCTGGGGGCCCAGGGCAGGCTGGGGCTCAATCCCCAGAAAGACCCCATCCCTTGTCCTTACCTTGTTCGGGGCTGAGCCCCAGGGTGACACCCAGCCACAGCCAGAGGGAGATCTCTAGGTGTGGGGTGCACCTGGGCGCCCATGTTGCCCAGCCTGGGGAAGGAGAGGCCGCTCAGCCTTCCGTCCATTTATCCCCTCCTGATGGCAAAGCCAGAACTTCTCCAGCCACAGCGAGGACTACACCTAATCCAGATGCCCCTAAACACTGAACCCTCAGCCGCTTGCCTCACCCACTGCAGGCACATCTGCAGGTCCCACAGGAGCTTTCTGAAAGGTCAGCTGCCCCTCTGCCAGCCACCCTACCCCCGACACTGGTTCAGCCACAGCTGCACCCCCATCTGGTCCTCAGGACTTCCCCTCGGCCAACTGGGCCCTGACCCGTGGCTACACTTACTCACTAGACCAGACGGGGATGGCGCTGTCAGGGCCAAGAGGCCTAGGGAGGAACAGACAGCTGGGGGTAGGACCCAAGTGGAGCCTCTGGGGAGAGCAGGCCTCTCGGTGGGGAGGGGAGGCCTAGGGAGGTGAGGTTGGCACAGTGGAGGAATCCTCTGAGGGTACCCCTCCCTCCCAAGATCCCTCTGAGCCTCTGCTGACAGTGCAGAGAGGACACTCGGGTCCATGGCCACCCTTGCCCAGCCTCACCCAGGGCAGCGGTGGCCAAGCTTTTGGCTTTTCAGGAACCAGGGGCTATGTGGGTGCTCTGGGCACCTGGACCCTCCTGATCCACAATCTGAAGCAGATCTTTCTCTCCCCAGAAACCTGGCCTCAGTTGGACCCTTTCCAGGGGCAGAACCCTCCACCCACCTCTGGAGCTCAGCTCCTCCCAGCTTTTCTGAAAGGCTGAGGTTACCCTCAGACTGGAGTCCTGGAAGGACCCGCTGGGACACTCATCAGTCACCCAGCCCAGTGCCTCAGGCAAGCCACCAACCTGCTCAGTCCACTCAGGTCCTATTGCTGCCACAGCGAGGCCAGGGCTTATGAAGGCCCTTCCTCCACCGTCACTGTCCCGTCCTGCCCTCAGCTTCTTCCCACCCCTGGCTCTCCACCCTTCCCATCTGCTGCCCAGGGCCTTTCTCTAAGTGGGGCAGAGACCCCAGGGTAAAGGACCCCCATCTCATGGTGTGACTGGGACCCCAGAGTGTGGGGCACAGCACTGACCCAACACCTTTATCCCTCACTCCACATGGTCTACCCCAAAGAGGGGCTCAGGATCAAAGGCCACCCCAGATGGTGCTGGACACCAAGATGTGGAGGATGGGCATTGGGGTCCTCTGGCAGCCTGGAGCAGCACCTGGATCCCAAGGCACACCAACCAACACCCCTCCCCAGTCCTCCAGCATCACTCCCAGGGTCAGGACCCCAATCCTAAGCCCCTGGGTCTGTGCTGTGGTCCTAGTGCCCAGGCCCACACCCACCCTCTAAGGGAGCCCTCTGCATAGGCCACATCTCTAGCGGTCTGCAGCCTCAGCCATGCTCAGCCCCTCTGTTCCCTCTCTGCCTATCCGGATGGTCCCACAGACGGGCAGACCTGGTCCCAGGAATCAGTGCCTAGATTGAGTACCACCCCCACCCTCATCCCATCCTTGCCTAGGTAGAGATGGGCAGGCCTGACCTCTGGATGCTTGCAGGCCCCTCTGGGCTCAGCTTTTGCAGGCAGAAGTATTTTGGGGGGCAGGCAGGCACAGAAAGCACAGGCTCTCAGGTTAGAGGAAATGAGATTCTCTGGAGGCTGGGGCACATGGGGGTTATCAGAGCTAAGGACAGGGCTGGCCCTCCCCAGATCCCTGCCTCGCCCATGGTCCCAGGACACAGAAGCGTCACAGCACAGGCAAGGTTTGTCACAAAGGTGTGTGTGTGGGGGGGTGTTTCAGAAGGACATCACATTAGTGCCCAACCTCCGGGACAAGCCAGCAAGACAGGAGCTCCATGTGGAGGGGAGGCCCGGTCAACAGTGCAAGGAGACAAGTGCTGCAAATGCCAGAGACAGTGGGGGACAGGCCAGACACACCCACTCCTCCCCTCTCCCAGGTGGTAGAAAGGCCTGGCCACCAGGCAAAATGGTTACTGGCTGTCCAGGTGAGGGCCCATTCTGCTCCTGGCCTGGTTGGGGGCGGACCTGGGCTGGGGCACTGATCTGCCTTCCTCTCTGACCACATTCTAACTGCCATTTCTGAGTTATCTAGGGTATCCTGGGTGGGACCACCACGGCTCAGAGGGCCAGACTGAGTTCAAGCCCTGACAGGGCTCAGGGGTGGGGGTTAGGGCCCCTTGTGTGTGTGTGTGGGGGGGGGGGGGGGGCGGCGCCAGACAGCAACAGGGCGTTGGTGCTGCTTTTGGTATTTGTGTCTAAAACTTTGGGCATTTTCTTCAAAAAGAAAAAACTTCAGCGAGCCCAGGCAGGAAGCCAGACATGGAGCAGCACTCACACCACACAGCCCTTGGAGGGTTTTATTAGTGCATGTGGCAGCCTCCCACAGCTGCAAGCTCCTGCCCTCCATGGCACCCGGAATGCAGAAGGGGGGAGATGGGGAGGCCAGAGCAGGACAGCAGCCGGCCTCTAACCCCTGCAGCCATGAAGAGCGAGCCCCGGTGCTCAGAGTTCCAGAGTCCCACCCAAGGCCCCGTCTCCATGCCGTGGCCGGTTTTTGCTCAAGTAGGTGCTGGAAGAGGGCAAAGTGCAGATACAGTGGCTGCCAGCAGTCGGGGCTGGGCACAGCACACCTACCAGTTGTGGTTGTCCCAGCCCTCGTCCACCTGAGCAGCCTTCGGGGCTGCCTTCCTGGTGATCTTGGGCCGGCCCTCCCCGCCACCCCCCCAGGCCTCCCCGCCATCACTGTTGTCACTGTTCTTGTGGTTGGAGGTGGAGCCCGAGCCCCACACGTCCCAGCTGTCTGAGCTCTGCTTCTCGGCGGAGGCATCGGCGCACGTCCAGCTGTCGCTGCTTGGGGACCTGTGGGCTGTGGCGGGGTCAGTGCTCCCAAAGGTCTCCCAGAAGCTCTGGGTGAGGGTGCTGTTCCGGGAGTTGTCCCCTCCGCTGTTCTGGTAGCTCTGATCCTCCAGGGGCCTTGGAAAGAGGGGGGCCCTGAACAGCTATTTCTCCAGCACCTGGCCTTCCCTGGTACCTCATCTGAGAACGGGGACCCCCAGGAAAGCCCAGGCTCAGTGCGGCTCCAGCTCGACGCTGGCTGGAGGGACAGACAGGCCTCCCGCCGGAGCAAGAGGGTGCCTTAGGGAATGGGAATGAAAACCCAGAGTGTGGAGGCCCCCGCACTGTCCAGACAACTGCTCAGGCTGAAGGCTGCCCACCCACCCAGTACACCGATGGGAACACCACAGTGGCTTCCTGCCCGGGGCCTGGGAGACGCATCCCATCGGGGTGGACTGGCACTGCCCAGCAGGCCCCGTGTGGTCATCTCCCCACCAGCTCCTCAGGGTCCTCCCAAGGTCAGAGAAAGAGAAGGGTTGCACACTGGGCTCTAGCAGGAAGGCCGTCTGCCCATCCCCCAGGGGTGGGGTGAGACTCCCTCCAGCCCAGACAGCAGTAGTTCCTCAAGGTCAAGGGGAGAACATCAGAGTGAGGGGTGAAGGGCACCAACCAGCTGCTGCACCTCTGGGCCTCTTGCACTGGGGCACTCAGCACCCTGGACCATGGGGGTGCTTCAGAGACCCTGGAGGAACAGCCCCAGGGAAGGAGCCACATCAGGAAAAAGGACCTGGCATACCTGTCTGAGGGGTCCTCTGCTCTCCCAGAAAAAAAGGTGGTAACGTCCCGCCACCCCTTGCTGCCAACTCCCTGGACCTGGCAGGGGATGGGATGCAGGTCAGACACGGAGCCCACAAAAGGCCTTCTGCCTCAAAATGCAGCCACACCCGCTGTCACCACTGTTCGCCCCAACAGGGTCTGCCGGCAGGCCGGCCGCTGGGGGACAGTGAGGGCTGGGCCCTCAGGAGCAAGGGAAACTCGCTACAGGCATAGGAGTCAGGGCTGCATCCACACACACATTCCACCCCCGCAGTGAGGTGGAGACAGGCGTCCCCAGCATGCCCAGAGGGTCCACACTCACCAGGGCACAGTCAGCGCAGCAAGAAGACAGAAGGAAAAGACGGGTTGGCACCGCTGCTGCCCAGGAAACTGTTTCCACACCCCTGCAGCCAGCACAAAGCCAGCGCACAGGCAGGAGCGGCCAGGGCACCGGCCACACAAGTGACCTGGGCATGAGTGCCTGGCCCTGTGGCGCCTGTGCCAGCGCTCGGGATGTGGAGACTGGCTCCAGCCGTGCCCGCGTGTGAAAGGGCACCCTACCTTGGACGCCAGCTGAGACACCCCACTGGAGACATCATCAAAAATCTTTCCCTCCTTCACCTGCGTGGGCCAACAGTGTCGTTAAGGGGTGTGGGTGTGTGTGTGTAGAAACCCAGTACCATTCCTAACAAATGACAGCAGCTGACCCCAACCCCACGCCAGGTTAACACTGCAGCATATCCCACCACCTCCTGAGGAAAGGGGCCACTGCCCCTCAACCCCAGCCTACTGAAAGCTTCTCCCACACAGTCTGAGCCTCCTCTGTGCTACCAGCCCCTTGGGAGGGGGCCCCTCTGAACCTGGGGACACGAGAAACACAGCCTGTCCATTGCACCAACTACTCTGGGGACAAGGCCCATTGGGCATAGGAGGAGCTTGGCATGCGGAGTGGGCTGTTACCTTCTCCTGAGCAGGTTTGAGGACATTCTCATTGAGACTGTGGCCCAGCTCTGATGCCTGTATGAAGGAAAGATGCCATGAGAGGGAAGTCGGGGAGCTCCTGGGTGCCATGTTCATCCCAGGATGAGGGTCAGGACAGCAGCCGCCCATTTAGCGGGCAGAGGCAGCAAGCAGCTTACTGGCGCTCGGGACTCACGGCAGCTGTGCAGAAGTGGCCCCGAGCACCCTGACCACATAGAGGCCGGATCCACTGCACCCTCTACGCAGTCTTACAGGAAGGGGCCCAGGGACGGCACAAGCCCCGGGGTCTGCCCTGCCCAGCCTTCACCCCCAGGGTCTCCCGTCAGAGCCCAGTGGATTCTGTCTGGTGAAGACAGCCCAGCCAGCAGCAGGTCACCTCACATGCTCCCCAGGGTGTAAGGGCACAACTTCGGCAGCCCAGCATGAGCCCCGCTGCAGCATGGGGAGCGAGTGTCAGGGGGAGGCACAGAGCCGGAAGACAAAGTGGGGGCAGGAGTGGGATGATGGGCCATGAGCAAGGCCTCGGGATGGGTGTCAGGGCCTCACTCCTGTGAGAAGACACCTGGGGAGGGTCTGGTTCAAGGCAATTACTCCATGCAAATCCTGCCAAGTAGCTCCAGTGGACCCCAGGCCATCAGTGCCCACCGCATTTTGGATCACAAAGGAAGTGTGGGTCCCCAAGCAGCTTGCAGGGGCCAAACTGGAGCCCATCAGGCCAGTGAGAAGCTCAGAGCATGAGCACACGTAAGCACAGACACAGGACAGGCCACAGCAGCGAGAGCAGAACGCAGCACAGGCCCAGCAGAGATAAGGGCATGCTGAGGGCAACACACAGATGCGGGGCCTTACCAGCTCCGGCTGCTGCTTGGAACCCCAGAACTTTACCCAGCAGCACAGGGATTGAATGGGGAGAGAGGAGAGAGCAAGGCAGTAGAGCAATACGGGCACCCCCAAAAGCACCTCGAGTCATATCACTACATCACCCTGACAGGGCCCCAGAGTGACATTGGAGCCCCCTTCACTGTCGCTGAACCCTGCTTTCCACTCCCATTGACCACCATCCAGAATCATGTGAGCGAGGGGTTCAGGGGCTGAAAGTGAGGGCTCAGAGAAAAGCAGAACAGGGGCCCCCAGCGGTGGGGGAGAAGCCATCGCTCCCTCACTCAGGGCCTAGGGCACCCCTGTGGCCGTTGCCTCATGAGTCCTGACCCCCAGCCCTGGAAGGACAAGCCAGTCCAGAGCCCTGGCACATCCTGGTGACTGCAGGGACCACTAACCAGGATTTAAAAAGGAAAGGCTGCAGCCGAGACCCTGCTCACAGGAAGAGAAGGCAATGACCAGGGACACGGGACAGAAGCCAGCCCCAGGGCCCAAGGAGACTGGCAGCAGACACAGCCTAGCCTCAGTGACGAAGCCTCCTCCCTCCTGGTGGAGCTGCCCGCCGTCTGCCCCTTCTTGATAAGGGGGCTCTGCCAGTGGCCTTGCGGCTGCCCAGCACCTAGGCTGCAATGGACAGGGTGAGTTTTCAGCTCCACAGGCTCTAAGCAGGTGCAGCCTCTGTCTGCCAAACCCGCGGGCACCTGACGTAGCGCGCACGGACCTGAGCTTGGGAGACATCCACACACACAGGCCAGTCAGTGTCCAGGCTGCACACAGCACTGCCCCCTCCCAGAGCCCAGGGCCTGGGGCACACCTGGGTGTGCCAGACCCCGACGGACTAGGAGTGTAACAGAACTCAGGGCACAGCTTTCCTGTTACCTTCTGAGTTGCCTGGGATCCAAACCTTGTAGCCTGGAAAGGAAACAGAAGGCTCTGACACTGTCCTGAATGATGCCACGCATTTCTGCTGGGCTCACAGGTGCTGTCCCAGGCCTGCCAATGCCACTAGGCACCAGTGCCCCCCCTGCAGTGGCTCCAAGGGCCCAGCACCCCGGGCCCCCCTGGAGGGAGCCTGGCCACACACATTCCGCTGAAAGGTGCTCGGACCTCCCAGGCCACAGCCCTTCTGAGAGAGCCAGTGGACCACATGGACAAGTAATGGTGCCAATAGGGGTGGGGAGGGCATCGTGCCACGGGGGCTCTAAGGGGTTGGAGCCCCTCAATGCCGGGCTCCTCTCAGGGCCTCCCCACGCCCATTCACAATGACTCCTCCACCACAAGCCAGCCAGACTGTGTGGGTTGGCCCATGACACTGCGACAGCACTTACGCCCTCTTTAGCTGCTGAGGCGAACCTGCTGGCTCCGGAGGTGAGGCTGCTCCAGCCCTGGAGGGAAGCGGAGGCTACGTCAAGGCCACACACGGCTGCCCAGGTCACACCACACCATCTACTTCCAAAGGAGGCCTGCCCATCTCTGGTCACTTTGGGGCCCCATCAGAGTGATGTTAAAGATGGAAAAGCCAGGCCTGGACCAAAGGGTGGCACTATGGGCACCATCCAAGCCCCTGCCTTAAGCTCCTTCTACAGCTCTTGATGCCCCCACCTGCTCTCTGAGGGGCAAGTCCAGTGCCCACTGCAGACAGACCAGTCCTGGGGTGGGTGGGGCACTATAACCTCCTCTCTTTTGACTCAGGTTTCCTCCTAAGCCTCCCAAACCAACTGAAACTATTTAGGAATATAAACATCTGAGTTAAATCCTCCACAGCCTTTCGCTCCCAACGAAACACAGAGAGCTTGTGCACAGGGTGCGTGTTCATCAGATCACAAGACAAACACCTGCAGTGCCCGGACAGAACACGACATTCTGGAGGGCAGGCACCTTTCTCCAAAGAAACTCCTACCCAGTAGGCTGTCACCACAGACCTGCTTCCTGAGACCAGCTGAGCCTGGGGACAGGTGGTTTTAAGCACTTACTGAGAAGCTCACTCCTTTCTGGAGTATGTGTGCTCGGGGCCAGGGGGTGTCAAGTGGCAGAGTGAGCCTCCTGCCACGCCTGAGCCAGGACCCTGAAGAAACGGCCGGGAAGGGACAGCTTCTGAGAGCTCCCTCCAGCTTCTGTATACACCCGGCACCTGCGGCCTTGTAGTCGCCTGCCCATGTCCCCTGTGCTTCCTTCGCTTGGCCCTTCTAAGACCCTGTCCCACCAGCCCCCTCCTCCCAGTATGGCCCTCAAGTGTGTGCAAGTATTCCTATCACATCAATGCTTTGATGGAGCAACACCAATATTTTAAAAAACAGTGACTATTCTTTGAAATACAGTAGTTCGACCGGAGGTAGCCTAGGCAGGTAGGACCATGCGTGGCTGTGTGCCATCCCCAGAGGGCACCAGAGCCAGGTAACTTAGAGACTGTCACCAAACCTCATCTTTACTACACTGGCCAGCAGAGCAGCATGAGGACCAACATGGGCTAGGCAAGGCAGTGCCAGAACTTGCCCAGGAAAGAGATGCCCTGCCAGATCCCCATAGAATGTTCGTTCAAGGAGGAAATGCACCTTGTTAACTTGAAAGGTATGTTTGCTGCCAAAGTAAATGAGTGAGAACTTCTGGGATCTGAATGACATACACAAGACATGGTGAAGGAGAGGGAGGGACCAGCACAGGCTTCTGCATACAACGGCACTGGCTGTCCCTTCAGCTCTGGGAGGCCACTGGTGCCGTGTGTATACAGAAGCTGGAGGGAGCTCTCAGAAGCTGTCCCTTCAGCTCCGGAAGGCCCACAGCACCCCCCACCCCGACCCCTCCCGCCGGGCACACTCACACAGGGCACGCTGCTCACCGAGTACAGGGACGACATGGCACTGTTGAGGAAGTCATCCTCCTTCTTCGAAGGCAGCACGGTGTTCCCAAATCCCACATAGCGACTCTCCGGGGCCCTGAGAGGGAAACACAGCAGCCACCGCCCACTGAAGCCCCTTCTGTTCCGTCCAGCTGAGGAGCCCCACACGGCAAGGCCACACCAGCACACAGGGCAGCAGGAGCCATCCAACACTGCAAAGTGATGGCTCAGGACAACCTGCAACGGCCAGGCAGAGCCCATATAGAAGCATGCTCTCCCCCTAAGTATTAGACTCCTCCGCTCCAGACCCCATTCCAAGCAGGCTGGCAGTATTGTTGGAGTGACCAGACCTCTAGCTCCCGGTGCCCTGGGCCTCACCCTTGGTAGGAGCCGAGGTCCTCATTCAGCCAGTCCTCAAAGGCCTTGTCCGAGGGGGCAGTTGAGCTCTGCGCCTGGCCAGAGGCCCTGAAATGGAGCCTACAGTTGGTGCGGCCACCAGATGCCTGCTGGCCACCACATGGGCCTCTGGGAGGCCCTGTCAGGACCACCTGGTCACACCTAGGCTCCTCTAAGAACAGCGCAGGGAGGCCGGGTTGGACTCCAGCTCTATCTGGAAGTTACCTCATGAAGCCTACAAGAAGCAGGGAGACGGTGCAGCCTTATGGACAACCTAACAATAGGGGCAGCAGGTGGGGAGGACCCTGGCACCCCCCGGGGTGAGTGGGGAGCCTTCTGAGACAAGTTATACCAAACACCAGCCTCTAATGTCTGAGATACAAGATGATCTCCATGAGGCCAACTCACCCAGAGTGCCTGCAGTGGGGGGGGAGGGGGGTGTGTGCGCAACCCTCACAAAGACAGGAAACATAGGTCCTACAAAACTGCATGCATGTCATGGGCATATTCTAGAAGGACCTGCACTGGGCTGGTGCCTGAGGAGTGTAGAGAGGGCAGGTTTTCTTTCAGACACATCTTCCCCGGTTGACAACAAAAGCTTCTATTGCTTTACAACCTGAGAGGTGGTTTCCCCACTGCCTCTGGAAGAGTGCACACTGTAGCTGTTACCGGGACAGCACAAGGACCCTGAGCTAAGGTCAGGAACAGCTGAGAGCAGGGGCCAGAGAAGCGGCTACCCGTAGGCAGTGGACGGCAGCGTCTTGGACTGCGGCGGGGTCCAGTTCTGCGCAGGCGATGACTCCAAAGACCATTCTCTGCCTTCGGCCAGAGCTGCCACCTGCCGAGGGAACAGGGGCTTACAGTACAGGCCTGTGAGGGCCATTGTGGGTGGTGCTGGCTCCAGTGAACTCTACTGTGCCCCCCAGGTCATCCTCCTGGGCTCAGTGGCCATGGGCAAGGATCTCTGCCTGTGTAAACACTGAGACCGGCCTCCCTCTGCAGTGGTGTGGGCGAGTTCTTGGTCACCTTTGTCCCCCACAGACTCCACTGTCCTCAGGAATATCTTCACCAAGATGGACAGCGGTGTGTGGATGCCAGTTTACCAGGGGTGGCCAGGAAAGCTCCTCCTTCACCCGTTAACCACATGCCACCTGCCTCCGTGGGCCACAGGGGGGAGCGGGGAGACGTGGACCAGACAGGGCCACATGCCCTTCTGTACATGGACTGGAGTCACTAAAGTCCAAATGGGAGCGGCCTGGGCACCACTCATGGTCTCACCTTGTCCCTGAAGAGTGCAGCTGCTTTGCTGTTGTACTTGTCCTGCAGGGACCAACAGGGGTCATAGTCCTCTTGAGACGCCAGGAACTGTTTGAACTTAGCATTCCCACCAGCTTTCATCTTCTCGAGCTCAATGTCCTTCCACTTATCCATAGTGACAGAGCGCACGAAGCTACAGGCCAAGGATCGAACTAGTTATTTAAGTGCTTGGCATTGAAGAGCCCCTCAAACTGTGGATTAGACACGTGTGCTTCCTGTGACAAAAGCGCCAGCCACGGGCCTCCAAGGCCCCACAGAGCTACTGAGTGAGGTGTTGCGCCCTTGGGGAGCTGAGCAGCAGGGGGCAGGGCACTAACCTGAGGTGCACTCCAAGCCCACGGTGCTTCCCCGAGCACTCCAGGCAGATCCAGATACCGTAGGTCACACTCACCCACTGAGGGTTGAACGCACCACACTCAAAACACACCTGTGGAGAGGGTCATGTGCGACTCGCCCAGGTGGCTCAGGGCAACCCCAGAGCCCAGGGATCCCCAGAGACCCAATGGGTGGCCCCAAGAGGGAGCAGAGGAGAGGCTGACTGGGAAGCCAACAAGACAGGTAGGCTGCAAGCCACTCCCGGGAGGTTCAGGAGCCCTGAACCAAAGCATTAAAGAAACACAGAGGCTCACGTTGTTTCCGTCCTGCACCCTGACTTCCTTAAGAGCCTTCCTGGTCCGCGGGCTGGCCATGATGCTGCGAAGAAGAAAAACAAATTTTTAAAACTTACAAATAGGTCACTTCACAAAAATCCACTGTCAGTGCAAAGCATTATAAAACAGAGCTTCTGAGAAATTCCACTAAGCCTCTCAGAAGCGACAGGCAGATGGAGTCACTGCCAGTGCTGTCTCCACTCTAAGAAAGACCAGGAACAGCAGACTGCCTGGCAAGGCAATGCAATGATCAGAAACAATATGGGCTTACACTCTGCTTAACCACCAGGTACCACCACTGGGTAATTTATATGGAGTCCTGAATTGCTCACTAAAGACCGACATACCAGACAGGGCTGACAGCCTTCGGAGACAGGGAACCCAAGTTCTCTCCCCACCAGCCCCATGTGGTGCAGGAGGCTCCCAGCCTGTGGGGCCGCAGAATGGTGGCCCTGACTGATGTGGGGAGGCTGGTTCGCAGGAGGGTCTCCAGGTAGGTTCTCTGTGGGGCCAGCATGAGGGATCAAAGTGACAGCATGGCCATAGTAGGGCAGACCGGTCACCACACCTCACAAGGACACTGCTGGGGACACAGCCATACATCTTGACTAGAAAGCCATTTCTTTCCTTTATTCTTTTAATCTTTATTGTGGAAAGGTATTACAGATGTTTCCCTTTTCCCCCCAATGGCCCCCTCCATCTCACCCCACCCTTTTTCTTTTTTTAAGTTTAAAACTGATTTTTTTTAGAGAGAGAAGGAACAGGGAGAAACACAGATGTGAGAGCATTACATCTATTGACTGCTTCCTACATACCCACTGCAGGGGATGGAGCCTGCAACCCAGGCATGCGCCCAGATGGGGAAATGTGCAGGCAGCCTTCTGGTGCACAGGATGATGCCCAACCAACTGAGCTAACACCGGCCAGGGCCAGCCATGTGTTTCTTTGTAGACCTAGCTTTGGCAAAGTTCAACCTCAGCAGGAAAATCAAAATGATACAAAAATTCAAGCTGAGGCATGAGGTGGGGGCCACACACAGTTTTGGACATTAGCGATCCCCACAGGTTCTATGTCCACCAACTAGAGTCGGACCTGGATTTCAGGTCATCTCCACCACCATCAGCCCCCACTGAGCGTGTGGCGTGTGGCCTCTCTGAAGATGGCCTTCTCTCGACTGTGAGTGGAACCTGTGAGCTGCCCCTCTGACTCACATGGCAACACACACCGGCTGGAGAACACCTGAGGACTGTCAGTGTGAGCAGTGTGACTAGCCTGGACGCTTTCACACCTCCACTTCTCTGCCCCTCATGACTGCTCAGCCCAGCTCTCTGGTGAACAGCATAATGAAGCTTCATGTGGAGGTGCAGGTAAAAGCAAGACCAGAAGAACCTCCAACCAAATTTCATCTTTAACCTTAAACTACTCAGTGAGGGGAAGCCTGGAAGTCCAGGACTTTGATGTTCCTTAGAGTCCACTTCCACGCCAGATAAGAGATAGAGATCTGTTTTCTGTAATTGATGGAAACAAACCAGAATTCACCCAATACTCCCTTCTGCCCTGGAGTTCTCTGTGCTGTGTGTGATAGTCCCTAGAGAGGAGCAGATATTGAGGGCAAACACACCAAAGCACAGTCCTGCCCAGGACCAGCTCCCAGACTGAATCCCTCTGGTAGAATGTTGTCACCAGTGTAAAAGGCAAAACAGGTTAAGACACTCTTGGAGAGATGGGCTGGTGGGTTTGAATTGATAAAGCCTCTGCAGACCCTCGTCTCACAGCAACCACAGGAGAGCCCTGTGTGGAGTGGTGTGCAGAGCTGACCTCACACCTGCCGACACAGGTCCCAACACAACTCAAGTCTGATCAACAGAACATGGGCAACAGAAGTCAAAACTGGGGGGAGCCTGCTCTGAATTCTCACTGGGTCAAATAAAGTGGAGTGAACATCTGTATAACCGCTAAAGGGCAAATATGTGAAAAGTAAATTACTTAGCTTCGATTTAAAAGAAACCCTCCAGCCGAAACCGGTTTGGCTCAGTGGACAGAGCGTCGGCCTGCAGACTGAGAGGTCCCAGGTTCGATTCCGGTCAAGGGCATGTACCTTGGTTGCAGGCACATCCCCAGTAGAAGGTGTGTAGGAGGCAGCTGGTCGATGTTTCTCTCTCATCGATGTTTCTGACTTTCTATCCCTCTCCCTTCCTCTCTGTAAAAAAATCAATAAAATATATTTTTAAAAAAGAAAAAAGAAAAAAAAGAAACCCTCCATTGGCAACAGGTTTGGGATGTGAGAATCCTGATTTCTCTGAAATGCTAAGGTATTGTTTTTTTGTTAATCCTCACTGGTTATTTTCCCCATTGATTTTTAGAGGCAGTGGAAGGGAGGAAGGAAGAGGGAAAGAGAGAAATATCGATGTGAGAGAGACAAATTGATTGGTTGCCTCTCACATCCACCCGGACTAGGGCCAAGGACTGAACCTGCAACCCAGGTACATGCTCTTGAGCAGGAATCAAACCCTCATCCCTTGGGTGTGCAAACCAGTGCTCTAATCACTGAATCACATGGGCCAACCTGAAATGCTGTTTAGCATAAACACCTCCTCCCTTTTAAAACCCTAACTATGGCCTGGCTGGTATGTCTCAGTAGTTGAGCAGCTTCCTATTAACCATAAGGTCCCAGTTAGATTCTAGTCAGAGTACATGTCTGGGCTGCAGGCTCAATCCCCAGTAGAGGGTGTGCAGGAGACAACCGTTAGTGATTCTCATCACTGATGTTTCTATCGCCCGCTCCCTTCTTCCCTCTGAAATCAATAAAAACATATTTCCAAAAAAACTTAACTATTGGCCAAGACCGGTTTGGCTCAGTGGATAGAGTGTCGGACTGCGGACTGAGGGGTCCCGGGTTCGATTCCGGCAAGGGCATGTACCTTGGCTGCGGGCGCATCCCCAGTGGGGGGGCGTGCAAGAGGCAGCTGATCGATGTCTCTCATCGATGTTTCTGACTTTCTATCCCTCTCCCTTCTGCTCTGTAAAAAATCAATAAAATATATATTTAAAAAAAAAAAACTTAACTATTATTTATCTTGAAAGATGATCCAAGAACTCCCATTTTAACGCTTGAAACCGGGATGGTCCAATGGAACTCTTTCTGCAAATGAATGTAAGCTGAACGCAGTGAGGACCCAGTTTCCTGGTTCATTAGGCCATTGTCAGACTGCAGACGTTTGGTCTTGTGTTAGGACTTTCTCAGCATCTGAGATCCCCAGGGATCACTAAAGGACACTGCTTGGCCCTTACGTCTGTGAGGGCTGTTACACAGGTGACAGGTAGAGAGAAAGCAGCCAAAGCGGCTCCATCTAAGAATGGCCCTTTCTCATTCCAACAGGCCTATTTCTCGGAAAGAGACGCCAAAACCAACCCAAGAGCCGGTTCTCGCGCCCACTCAGCACAATCATAAGCAACACGGCAGAAATACCAGGCCTGCACTAAACAAAGACAATTATTTCTCAAAGTTGGTGGTTTACAATGAGGTTACCAGGCCAGACAGACCAGGAGCATAGTTCTTCATAAATCTATGTAAACCGGGGGAAATTAAAGTCCTCTCCCGGTCCCCGCCCCCAAGCGATCATCCACCGCAAAAGGCAAGAGAAGGGAACGAAAGTGCTCAGGCCGCCATTCAGACTAGCCAGGCCCCCCGATACCCCCTGGGAGGCTCCGCAGGAAAGGACGTTGTATCCAGGCCAGGTCCTGGGTCCGAGGGAGGGAGCAGGGGCCGGACCAGGAGGGCTCAGGGTGGGAATGAAGGGCGGGGCCCATGGCCGCAGGGGTAGGGGGCCTGGGGGCAGCGGCAGAGAGGATGGCGGGCCGGGGGCGTCATGGAGTCGGGCCGGTAGGCGAGCGCCGGGGGCTCGAGCCGCGCACTTACCAGGCGGGCTCGATCCTGAGCACCGGGATCAGGCGGGGGTCGGCGGGGTCCGGGCCGGGGTCGGGCGGCGAGCTGCACCAAGGACCCTCGCCAGCAGCCTACCCCACCGCCACCAGCTTCCGGCTACGTTGCTCCTCGCAAAGCATCACGGGAAACCGGGGGCTGCTGGCAGGGGCGGGATTTCCGCCTCTGCCCGCCGGGCCGGAAGCGCTTCCCAGCCACCGTCGCCTTGGGGATGCGTCACGGAAGTGAGCTGAAGAACGCGGTGACAGCTCTGGGACCGCACTCCCGGGCCTCTTCGCTCCGCTCCGCCAAGCCCTGTTCGGCCCCGCAGAACCCCGATGCCGCTGCGCCAGGCAGGGCGGGACTGGGACAGTGGCCTTGTGTCAGAAAGGATGGTCCTGCGGGTCCGCCAGGGCTTGGGCCCACCTGCCATCCGTAACGCGGACACGGATATGCATTCGCGCGCGTGATCAGGATCTGAACAAGAAACGGATGGCCTGCTCAAATTAGGGTGATCTCACTGAGGACGGTTTATTTATAAAAAGACTAGTTAGAAAGGTGTGGACGGGTTTAGGGGAACCACAGGAATTGTGTAGGAAGCTTGGCCGATGACGTCTTTTATTTCTTCTTTATTTCTATCCATCTTTCTATCTCTTATCTTTCCGTAAGCCTCGCCCCCCTTTCAGGTACTGTTCGACTGATGCCGGCGGGCTCCGGCATCTTCCCATGTCCTAGCTCCGCATGCCCTCCTCCTGCTCTGAGGACTGTGCAGAAACTGGGTGCAAACCTCAGCTCTGCTACTTATGACCCTTTGACCTTGGGCAAATTACTTCATTGCTGTGGGCCACGTTCTCTTCACATGAACAGTGGTTTCATCTCAGAGTGTGCAGGGTTGTTGTGCAGTTTAAATGAGATCATCTTTATCAAGCCCCAGGCCTGACTTATGGCAGGTGCTCAGGAGTATGGGCCCCTGGCCTGAAAGGGGAATAGATACCTCTTTTCATGAATGGGGAAACAGACCCGGAAAAAGTAGAGGTTTTCACCAGGCCCATAGAGACTTTGCACATCTCAGCTGCCACCTGGCTTGTGGGGGCTTCCTTCCTGCTCACTTTGTGTGGCCTCCTGGTGTCAGGAGCCCTCCAGCTCTGCACAGTAGTGACCCTGAGGCTTTCCTTTCCCCTCCCTTGAATTTTCTTCAATTTCATTCACATCGAGAGCTTCCAGAGCCCAGGGGAGAAAACCACAATTTCCTGTGTTGAGTCATTCCTACACACTGCAGAGATCATCTTTCTCGTGCAGACATTGGCTATACAAGTGATCTTGCCTGGGGAAAGACAGTTGACCCACCCTATTGGAAAGTCCTTACCCCACTGAGCTAAGTTGCTGAGACCCATTAAGAGACCAAGAATAACAGCCTCCAGGCAGAAGCAATTGCCCCTCGCTATTAAAAAACAAACAAATAATTCTTCCTATGTGGACAATTGCCTGAGGGCAATTCAAGACAAAATCCTATCAATCTAGATAGAGGCAGTCTCTGGAGGCTTTGAATCTTTGCCTGATCTAACTAGTCAGAAACAGCTTTTGACACAGAGATTGAGAGACATAGCAGATCTACCTAATACATAGTCATAAACCTAATGAGGCAGCCAAAAAGAGGAGGCAAAGAAACAGCCCCCAAATGAAAGGACAACAGAATTCTCCAGAAGAAGAGATGAATGAAATGGAGATAAGAAATTTTTCTGATACAGAGATCATAGTAATTATGGTAAAGGTGTTCAACAGCATGAGAAAAGATGTAATAATTATAAAAAGAGAAATAAAGGATAGCATGACATAAAGAACACATTGGAAGGACTAAACAGCAGAGTAGAGGAAGCTGAGGACCGGATCAGTGAATTAGAAGACAGGGTAGAAAAAAATCAACCAATCAGAAAACCAAACAGAAAAGAAACAAAAACAAAAAACAAGAGGACAGCTTAAGGAAGCTGATGGACAATGTGAAATGTAACAATATTCAAATAGAAAGTGTGCCAGAAGAGACAGAAAGGGAGAAAGGAATAAAGAACACGTTTGAAGAAAACTTCCCTAATTTGGAAGTTTTCTTCAAAAAGGAAAAAGTCATACAATTCCAGGAGCCATGGAGAACACCAAGCAAGAAGAACCCTAATAAGCCCACACCCAGACACATCATAATTAAAATGCCAAAAATTGCCCTAGCCGGTTTGGCTCAGTGAATAGAGCGTTGGCCGGCAGAATCAAGGGTCCCAGGTTCGATTCTGGTCAAGGGCATGTACTTTGGTTGTGAGCACATCCCCAATAGGGGGTGTGCAAGAGGCAGCTGATTGATGCTTCTCTCTTATCTGTGTTTTTGACTCTCTCTCCCTCTACCTTCCTCTCTGTAAAAAATCAATAAAAAATATATATTTTTAAATGCCAAAAATTAAAGACGAAGAGAGAATCTTAAAGGCAGCAAGAGACCCAAAGGAGCTCCCATAGGGCTGACACTTGATTTCTCATCAGAAACTCTACAGGCCAGAAGACAATGGCATGAAGTACTCAAGGTAATAGACAGCAAGGATCTGAAACTAAGATTACTTATCCAGCAAGTCTATCATTCAAAATAGGCAGTCAAATAAAGAGCTTCCCAGACGATAGAAGGCTAAAGGAGTACATCACCACCAAGCCAGCATTACAAGAAATGCTAAAGGGACTGCTGTAAGGAGAACAAGAAATAGAGAAATACAGAATTTAAAATGGCAATAAATAAGCACCTATCCTATATAATAAAAGGCCAGGGACCATAAGCATAACAACCAGAATGACTGCTTGACCAGTCACCATGAGGTGCATTGACCAACCCTCAGTCCCTCTCCTCCCCCACCCCACACCCACACCCACCCACAGGCGAACAGGGAACCATGGGAAAGCGGGTGGGTGGTGGCAGGGTGGGACTGGGGACTGCTGAGTGGGCAAAACAACTAACTTCTTGGTCCCTCTCCTCACCCCCCCGCCCCCTCCTGCCTGCAGGCTCCGATGGATCAGCGATGGTGAATGGGGGAACCAGGGTGGGTGGTGGGAAGACCGAGCTGCCTTTCAGCCTATTGGGATCTCCAGTCATCCCTGCCTGCTCAGGGACTCAGGTCAGTGGGAAAGTGGGTGCTGGGGACTTCACCTCCACTGCCTTCTCAGGGCAGCTCCCATGGGCGCCACTGCCACTGCCACCACCACCCTGCTGCTGGTGCCTGGGGACTGCTAATGGGCAGAAGATGGCCTGGATTACAGGTTAGACCTAGGGACCCTACCTGCATAATTTTGTGCACTGGGCCTCTAGTCAATAATAATCTTAAATGTAAATGGATTAAATGCCCACTCAAAAGGCATAGGGTAGCTGAATGGATATGAAAACAGGACCCAACTATATGCTGTCTACAAGAGAACAACCACAGAGCAAAAGATACACACGGGATGAGAGTGAAGGGATGGAAAAAAATTTTTCCATGCAAATGTAAAAGTAAAAAACAACAATTTAATAGTAACATTCATATCTGACAAAATAGACTTCAAAATGAAGGCCATCACAAGAGACAACAAAGGTCACTACATCATACCAAAGGGTCAATCCAACAAGAGGATATAACCCTGGTAAAACATATGCACCCAATATAGGAGCACCTAAGTACATATAAAGACTTCTAGAGGACTTTAAGGGAGAGTTTGACAACAATACAGACATAGTAGGAAACTTTAATATCCCGCTGACTTCACTGGATAGATCTTCCAGACAAAATCTTAACAAGGAAAGAGTGACTCTAAAAGACACATTGAAGAACCAAGATGGCGGCATAGGTAAAACACCTATCTTGCCGTCATGCTCAGCAATTTTAATACTACAACTTAACGAAAGAACAAACACCTTCCAGAATCACCAGAAAGCTGGCCGAGTGAAAATTGCACAAATAAAAGTGAAGATAAGACACTGTGACTCAGAGGAGCGGCGGCGGACAGCGTTGAAAGATTCGCATGGAGAGAGGTTTGGAGCGCACGCCAGCGGAGAGGGCGGACAGCTGAAAACCGGCCAGTTTTCTCGAACGGGGAGACAAAGGCATCCCACTGGACTGATTCTCCAGCTCTGGGCGAAGTTCAGGGAACCCACTATCATATGGGGTGAAAACTGGACAGTGGGAGGGCACGCCGAAGCTCGGGTAATGCAGGGGTCTCCCGGCTTGTGGAGAAGGCAGCTTGCGTGAAGAGCTCAGCTGCGTGACCACGCAGACAGCGCTTTTCGACTTGCTCTCTCATTCGGAAAAATGTCAGTCTGCTTTGTTTTACAACCCTGGGTGAGACATTGGGTGTGCAGACTCATTTGGGGAAGAGTCTGAATTCCCCAGCAGCTGGTGGAGCTCCACAGAGGCTCTCTCTCAGAGGTGCTGGCGGCCATTGCCCCTGGCACAGAGTCCCTGGGGCCACATAGGGAGGAGCTGACGCTGTCTGCTTGGCCGGAGACTCTGCCCATCCAACCTGAGCACAGCTGAACTTCACAGACAATTGGCCTGGAGGTCAACCCATCCAAGTGCTAGCAACGATTAACCTGAGCTTAACTTCAGCAAGACTGTGCAACCCATATCCACCTCAGGTAACTGGGGAGGCTGAGCCACTGTCCCTAGTAGGAAGTCTACCACAAAAAGCTAATTGACCAACTCAGGGAAGCAGCCACCATGCAGAGACATGGAAAGAAATCAGATGTGAAAGAAATGGAGGGAAAAAAATGACTGGGCATGGAATTCAAAACCATGGTTATAGGGCTTCTCAAGAGGCTCCAACAAAAGGTCGAGGCCTATAAGGAATCAAGACCAACGTGGAAATGAATGAGTCCTACAAGGAAATGAAGGAGACCCTCAAGGATATAAAGGAGACTCTCAAGGATATGAAAAAGGACCAACCAGAAATTAAGCATACACTAACTGAAATAAAAAATATTATACAAAGACCTAAAAGTGCTCTGGAGCACCCCAAGAACCAAATTAAAGATGTGAAATACAAAGAGGTAAAATCCACTCAGCTGAAAAAGCAAGGAACCAAAAGAATCCAAAAAATTGAAGATAGTGTAAGGGGCCTCTGGGACAACCTCAAGCATACCAACATCCAAATTATAGGGGTGCCAGAAAAAGAGAGAGAGCAAGACAATGAAAACCTATTTGAAGAAATGGTGACTGAAAACTTCCCACACCTGGTGAAAGAAATTGACTTAGGAGTCCAAGAAGCGCACCGAACCCCAATATATTTGAACCCTAAGAGGACCACACCAAGGCACATCATAATTAAAATGCCAAGAGCAAAAGATAAAGAGAATATTAAAAGCAGCAAGAGAGAAACAGTTGGTTACCTATAAGGGAGCACCCATATGATTGTCAGCGGATTTCTCAACAGAAACGATGCAGGCCAGACGGGAGTGGCAAAAAATATTCAAAGTGATGAACAGCAAGAATCTACAACCAAGATTACTCTATCCAGCAAAGCTATCATTCAGAATTGAGGGCCAGATAAAGTGCTTCGCAGATAAGAAAAAGCTAAAGGAGTTCATCACCACCAAACCAATATTATATGAAATGCTGAAAGATATTCTTTAAGAAGAGGAAGAAGAAAAATATAAAAGTGTAAATTAGGAACAACAAATACACATCTATCAACAAATGAATCTAAAAATCAAGTGAATTAATAAGCTGATGAACAGGATATACTGGTGAATGTAACAGAATCACGGACATAGAGAGGGAATGGACTGACAACTCTTGGGGAGAAAGGGGTTGTGGGAAGTGCAGCAAGAGACTGGACAAAAATCATGCAACTATGGGAGAGGAGAGTGGAGGGGGTGAGGGCAGAGGGTGGGATGGGTACCTGGTGGAGGGGAACTATAGGGGGGAAAAAAGGGAACAATGTAATTAATAAACTGAACAATAAAGATAAATAAAAATAAAAGACACATTGGATCATACGGATTTAACTGACATTTATAAAGCATTATACCCAAAACAGCAGAATATACATCCTTCTCAAGTGCACATGGACCAGTCACAAAGATAGACCACATGAGAAACCAAAATGGCAGCATAGGTAAACACCTAAACTGCTGCCTCACATAACAATTTCAAAACTACAACTAAAAGACAAAATGGACATCATCCAAAACCACAGGAAGGCTGGCTGAGTGGAAATTCTACAACTAGAAGGAAAGAGAAAAGCACACAGAGAATCAGAGGAGCTGCAAAAGGCTGAGGTACAGAGACAAGTATGTGGAGAGGATGGGCGGCTGATAGCCTGGCTGGCTTTCTCTAGCGGGAAGGAGACAAGAGCTCCCAACTGCGCTGAACCCCAGTTCCAACTGCACTGAACTCCAGTTCCCAGCAAGACCCTGGGGACGGATTCTGGACTGTCTGGCAGAAACTCAGAGAAGCTGCTATAGGCAGAGGTCTGGAGGTGCGCATTCAAGTGCACGAGAGAGGATTGACTGCTGAGTGTGCCGCTGGCTTTCTCTAGCAGGAGGGAAACAGAAGCTCCCAACTGCGCTGAACTCCAGTTCCGGATGAGAATCTGGGAATCAAGATTCATTGGGGGAGAAACTGGACTGTCTGACAGCAGGCAAAACTCAAGGGCGGTTTCCTCTCAGAGGTGCTTTCAGCAATTACCGAGGGACACTGAGACTCAGGGGCCTCAGAGGGCAGGGCTGATGGGAAGCCAAGACTGTTTGCTCAGCCCTGAGACTCTGCTCCATTCAAGCTGAGCACAGAGGCTTTTGCAATTTTGCAAGTCTTGTCTCATAAGGGTGTCTCCAGCACAGACGTTCTTCTGGTATAGACACAGCTGATTCTCATAGCCAATTGGCCTGGAGGTCAATTCCTCCCAGTGACACCAACACAAATTAAGACTATACTACAGCAAAGCTGTACACATAGTCCACAAAGGGGTGCACCAAGAGTGTTCACCTCAGGTAACTGGGGAGGCTGAGCCACTGGACCCTATAGGACACATAGCACACAAAGCTACCCTACCAACTCAGGGAAGCAGTGAAAATGTGGAGACAAAGAAACAGATCACAAACTAAAGAAATGGAGGAAAACAAAGAACTGGATATAGAGTTCAAAACCATGATTATAAGGTTTTTCAAGAATTTCCTAGAAAAGGCTGATAAATTTAGTGAGACCCTTGAGGATATGAAAAAGGACCAAATAGAAATTAAACATACACTGACTAAAATAAAAAATATTATACAGAGACCCAACAGCAGCCTAGAGGAATGCAAGAATCAAGTCAAAGATTTGAAATACAAAGAAACAAAAAACACTCAACTGGGAAAGCAAAAAGCAAAAAAAAATAATCCAAAAATTTAAAGATAGTGTAAGGAGCCTATGGGACAACTTCAAGTGTACCAACATCAGAATTATGAGGGTGCCAGAAGAAGAGAGAGAGCAAGGTACTGAAAACCTATTTGAAGAAATAATGACTGCAAACTTCCCCCACCTGGTGAAAGCAATAGACTTCTAGGTCCAGGAAGCACACAGCACTCCAAACAAAAGGAATCCAAAGAGGATCACATCAAGACACATCATAATTAAAATGCTAAGAGCAATTTTTTGTTCTTATACATTTATTTCTATTATGCATAGGCAAGATATTTTTGAAGAAAAGAAACAGGGGAGAGTGATTGATATGGAGGCAGGGAGGCATTGTACAGGCTGTCAAGCTACAGGGGGAAGGCTGGGGTGGATGGGAGGTGGATGCTGGGGGAGATCAACCGAAGGACTTGTATGCATGCATGTAAGCATAACCAATGAATGAAAGACACTGGGGCGGGGAGGGGGGCAGGTGGGGACATGTGCTGGGGGGTAAGGGAGGCTGGGGGGAGGATAAAGGAGGGGGGAAGGAAAACATATGTTCTACTATTAAATATAAGTTATACTGCAAAAAAATAAAAAAAAATATATTTTTTTAAATGCCAAGAGCAAAAGACAAAGAGAGAATATTAAAAGCAGCAAGAGAAAAACAGTGAATTATCTACAAGGGAGCACCCATGCAATTGTCAGCTGATTTCTCAACAGAAACTATGCAGTCCAGAAGGGAGTGGAAAGACATATTCAAAGTGATGAATAGCAAGAACCTACAACCAAGATTACTCTACCCAGCAAATCTATCATTCAGAATTGAAAGACGGATAAAGAGCTTCACAGATAAGAAAAAGCTAAAGGAGTTCATCACCTCCAAATCAGTATAATATGAAATGCTGAAAGGTATTCTTTAAGATGAGGAAGAAAAAGGAAAAGGTAAAAATAAAAATTATGAACAACAAATACATGTCTATCAACAAGTAGTGAATCTAAAAATCAAGTGAATAAAAAATCTGATGAACAGAATAAACTGGTGAATATCATAGAAGCAGGGGCATAGAAAGGGAATGGACTGACAATTCTCAGGGAGAAAAGGGGTGTGGGGGGTCCGGAAAGAGACTGGACAAAAATCATACACCTATGGATGAGGACAGTGCGGGGGAGGTAAGGGCAGAGGGTGGGGTGGGAACCAGGTGGAGGGGAGCTATGGGAGGAAAAAAGAGGAGCAATTGTAATAATGTGAACAATATAAGTTTATTAAATTAAAAAAAGAGAGAGCACATGTTAGGACACAATACAAGTCTCTATATATTCAAGAAGAAATTAAATTCACAGTGAAATTAAATTAGAAATAAAATACAGCAAAAACACCCAAAAACATTTAAACACATGGAGGCTATTAAACAACTAGAGGCTCAGTGCACGGATTTGAACTTCTGGTTTCATTAGCCAGACTCATCAAGAAACAAGAGAGAGCCGAAACCGGTGTGGCTCAGTGGACAGAGCATCGGCCTGTGGACTGAAGGGTCCCAGGTTCGATTCCGGCCAGGGGCATGTACCTTGGCTGCGGGCACATCCCCAGTAGGGGGCGTGCAAGAGGCAGCTGATCAATGTTTCTCATCGATGTTTCTGACTTTCTATCCCTCTCCCTTCCGCTCTGTAAAAAATCAATTTAAAAATTAAAAAAAAAGAAAAGAAACAAGAGAGAGAAACCAAATAAAATCAGAAACTAAATCAAAGAAATAATGACTGACACCACAGAAATGAAAGGATTGTAAGAAAATTCCATGAACAACTATATGCCAAAAAGCTGAACAATGTGGATGAAATAGAAAAATTTCTAGAAAAATACAATCTCCCAAAACTGAATCAGGAAGAATTAAAAAAAAAAACAGGCTAATAACAACTGATGAAATAGAAGCAGTAATCGAAAATCTCCCAGCAAACAAAAGCCTGGGTCCAGATGGCTTCACAGGGGAGTTTTACCAAACATTCAAAGAAGAACTAACACCCATTCTCCTCAAACTATTCCAAAAAATCCAAGAGGAAGGAAGACTTCCAAACTCATTTTATGAGGCGAGCATAATTCTAATTCCAAAACCAGGCAAAGACACTACAAAGAAAGAAAACTACAGGCCAATATCCCTGATGAATATAGATGCTAAAATCCTCAACAAAATATTAGCAAATCGCATCTAGCAATATATTAGAGAAATTATACACCATGATCAAGTGGGATTTATTTGAGGGAGGCCAGGCTGTTACCATATTTACAAATCAATAATGTGATAGATCACAGAAATTAAAAGATAAAAATCACATGATCGCCCTCACCAGTTTGGCTCAGTGGGTAGAGCATTGGCCTGCAGACTGAAAGGTCCCAGGTTCAATTCCAGATAAGGGCATGTATCTTGGTTGCAGGCACATCCCCAGTAGGGGGTGTGCAAGAGGCAGCTGATTGATGTTTCTCTCTCATCGATGTTTCTAACTCTATCCCTCTCTCTTTCTCTCTGTAAAAAATCAATAAAATATATTTTTAAAAAATTACATGATCATGTCAATAGATGCAGCAAAATTATTCTACAAAATTCAATGCCCATTTTTGATAAAAACTTTCAGCAAAGTGAGATGAGAGGAGCATATCTCAACATGATAAAGGCCATATATGACAAATCTACAGTGAACATCATATTCAATGGGCAAAAACTAAAAGCATTTCCCCTTAGAAGAGGAACAAGACAGGGATGTCCGCTTTTACCACTCTTATTCAACATAGCAATCAGACAAGAAGAAATAAAAGGCATCCAAATGGGAAAGGAAGAAGTAAAACTCTCATTATTTGCAGATGACATGACATTGTACATAGAAAACCCTAAAGACTCTATCAAAACAATACTAGAATTAATAAATGAATTTGGCGCCGAGACCGGTTTGGCTCAGTGGATAGAGCACCAGACTGCGGACTGAAGGGTCCCGGGTTCGATTCCGGCAAGGGCATGTACCTTGGCTGCGGGCACATCCCCAGTAGGGGGCGTGCAAGAGGCAGCTGATCGATGTCTCAATCTCATCGATGTTTCTGACTTTCTATCCCTCTCCCTTCCGCTCTGTAAAAAATCAATAAACTATATTAAAAAAAAAGAATTTGGCAATGTAGCAGGATACAAAATACCCAGAAGTTGATGGCTCTTTTATACACCAATAATGAATTCTCAGAGAAACTAAACAAGCAATCCCATTTATCATTGCAACAAAAAGTTAAAATGCTTAAGAATAAACTTAACCAAGGAGGCAAAAGACCTGTACTCAGAAAACTACAGACGTTGGAAAAAGAGATAGAAGAAGGTATAAACAAGTAGAAGGATATACCGTGTTCATGGATTGGTAGAATTCATGTCTTTAAAATGTCCACACTGCCCAGAGCAATCTACAGATTCAATACAATACCTATTAAAATACCAATAGCAAATTTCACAGATATAGAACAAATACTCCAAAACTTTATATGGAACCAAAAAAGACTCTGAATAGCTGCAACAATCTTGTGAAAGAAGAACAAAGTTGGAGGAATCACAATACCAGATTTCAAATTATACTACAAAGCCACTGTAATCAAAACAGCCTGGTACTGGCACAGGAACAGGCATATAGATCAATGGGACAGAATAGTGAACCCAGAAATTGACCCAAGCCATTAAGCTCAATTGATATTTGACAAAGGAGGCAAGAGTATACAATGGAGTTAAGCCACTCTCTTCAATAAATGGTGTTGGGAAAATTGGACAGATACATGCAAAAAAATGAAACTAGACCACCAACTTACACCACACACAAGAATAAATTGAAAATGTATAAAAGATCTAGATGTAAGTCAGGAACCATAAAAATCCTAGAAGAAATCATAGGCCACAAAACCTCACACATCTCGTAGCTATGTTTACAGATAAGTCTCCTAGGTTAAAGTAAATTAAGGAGAAAATAAACAAATGGGATTATATCAAAATAATAAAAAAAAACTTCTGCACAGCAAAAGAAACCATCAACAAAATGAAAAGGGAGCCCATTGTATGGGAGAACATATTTGGCAACTAGACACCTAGTGCATAAAATTCATCCACAGTGCAGGGGGAAGTGTCCCTCAGCCCAGCCTCCAATCTGGGACCCCACAGGGATCAGGCCTAAACCAGCAGTCGGACATCCCTCTCACAATCTGGGACTCCTGGCTCCTAACTGCTTGCCTGCTGGCCTGATCACCCCCCAACTGCCCTCCCCTGCAGGCCGGACCTCAACTCCAACCGCCCTCCCCTGCAGGCCGGACCTTAACCCCAACTGCCCTCCCCTGCAGGCCTGATCTCAACCCCAACTGTCCTTCCCTGCTTGCCTGATTGCCCACAACTGCCCTCCCCTCCTGGCTATCTTGTGGCAGCCATCTTGTGGTGGCCATCTTGTAGTGACATCATGTGATGCCACCTAGATTTTTATTATATAGAATAATACATTTGATAAAGGGTTAATTTCCAAAATATATAAGGAACTCATATAGTTTAACCAAAAGGAAGACAAACAATCCAATTAAAAATGGGTAAAGGATCTAAATATACACTTCTTCAAAATGGACTTATAAAAAGCCAAGAGGCATATGAAAAAATGCTCAAAGTCACTGATCATCAGAAAGATGTAAATTAAAATGACAATGAGGTACCATCTCACACCTGTCAGAATGGCTACCACCAACAAATCAACAAATGGCAAGAGCTGGTGAGGATGTGGAGAAAAGGGAACCCTAGCACACTGCAGGTGGGAATGCAGACTGGTGCAGCCATTATGGAAAACAGTATGGATTTTCAAAATATTAAATATGGAACTGCCATTTGACCCAGTGATCCTACTTCTAGGAATATATCCTAAGAAACCTAAAACACCAATCAGAAAGAATGTATGGTCCCCTATGTTCATAGTAGAACAATTTACAATAGTTAAGATCTGGAAACAGCACAAGTGCCTATCAGTAGATAGTGGATAAGAAAGCTGTGGTATGGCCGAACCGGTTTGGCTCAGTGGATAGAGCATCAGCCTGTGGATTGAAAGGTCCTGGATTCGATTCCGGTCAAGGGCATGTACCTTGGCTGCGGGCACATCCCCAGTTGGAGGTGTGCAAGAGGCAGCTGATCGATGTTTCTCTCCTATTGATGTTTCGGACTTTCTATCCCTTTCCCTTCCTCTCTGTGAAAAATCAATAAAATATATTTTAAAAAAGAAAGAAAAAAAAAAAGAAAGCTGTGGTATGGTTATACCATGGAACACTGTGCAGCAGTAAAAAAGGATCTCGCCCGGCCAGCTTGGCTCAGTTGTTGAGCGTGGACCTTTGAAACAGGAGTCACAGTTCAATTTCCAGTGAGGGCAATCCCACATTGTGGGCTCCAACCCCAGTGTAGGGCGTGCAGGAGGCAGATTACCAATGATTCTCTCATCATTAATGTTCCTATCCCTCCCTCCCTTTCTCATCCTCCTGGAAATCAATAATATGTATATCCTACATAATAAAGAGGAAATATTCAAATTGACTATAACTCCAACACACAAGATGACCACCCCCATGTAGTCAAAGATGGCTGACAGAGGAGGGCAGTTGGGGGCAACCAGGCCAGCAGGGGAAGGCAGTTGGGAGGGACTAGGCCTGCAGGGGAGGGCAGTTGGGGCCAACCAGGCCAGCAGGGGAGTGGTTAGGATGTGATCAGGCTGGCAAGCAGAAGCGGTTAGGGACAATCAGGCAGGCAGGCAGGTGGGAGCCAGCAGTCCTGGATTGTGAGAGGGATGTCTGACTGGGATCGGGCCCAAATGGGCAGTTGAACGTCCCTTAAGGGGTCCCAGATTGGAGAAGGTGCAGGCTGGGCTGAGGGACACACATGCCCCCTGCATAAATTTCATGTACCAGCCCTCTAGTATAATAATATATATGTACTAGAGGTCTGGTGCACAAAATTCGTGCACTTGGGGGCCTGCACCCTCTCGCAGTCTGGGAGCCCTTGGGGGATGTCTGCCTGCCACGGACGGAGGTGGAAGAGGCTCCCGCCACTGCCACTGCCCTTGCCAGCCGTGAGCCCAGCTTCAGGCTGAGTGGCATTCTCCCTGTGGGACAGCACTGACCACCAGGGCACAGCTACTGCATTGAGCATCTGCCCCCTGGTGGTCAATGCGTGTCATAGTAATCAGTCGTTCCACAGTCGGGTCGAATGTGAGAGGGCGCAGGCCAGGCTGAGGGACACCACCAGTGCACAATTGGAGCCAGGGTGGGACACGGGAGGGCTCCAGCAGCATGTCTGGCCCATCTTGTTCAGTCCCAATCGTTCAGACCCCAGCAGCCAGCTAACCTACCAGTCAGAGCACCTGCCTCCTGGTGGTCAGTGCACATATAGCAACTGGTCAACCAGTCAACTGTCTGCCCCCTACTGGTCAGTGCATGTCACAGCATGTGATTGCATGGTTTTAGCATAACATTAACATATTACACTTTGATTGGTTGAATGGCTGACTGGCCAACCAGACACTTAGCAGATTAGGCTTTTATTATATAGGATATGTATACGAAGGATCTCTTACCCTTTAAGACAGCATGGAGGGACCTGGAGAATATTATACTTAGTGAAATAAGCCAGTCAGAGAAAGACAAGAATCCAATGATGTCACTCATATGTGGAATCTAATGAACAAAATAATGAACAAAATAGGTCCAAAGACACAGAAGCATAGAACAGACTGTGGATTCTCAGAGGGAAGACAGGTGAGTGGGAAATGATCAGCCAAAGAACTTGTATGCATATATGCATAACCCATGGACACAGACAGCAGGGTGGTGAAGGCCGGGAGTGGGCTAGAAGGGGTCAATGGAGGGGGGAAAGGGAACATTTGTAATACTTTCAACAATAAAGATTAAAAAAAAAACCCGCCACATGTGAATCTCAGACCAGCCTGTTCTGCGCCTTTACCCCTCCTACCAGTCTTGGTGTGCTTTCTTCTTTACTTCTCTAGTTGTAGAATATCCAATCAGATTTCAGGTAGTCTGAATGATGGTTGTTGTGCATTTCAGTTGTCCCAATCAGATATTTAAAGAGAGGAAGTTTCACAACTGTAAAGTGCTGTGACTCATAAAAGCAAGGTAGGGTTTCTCTGTCAGGGAGCAGCAGGAGCCCTGAGAACATGAGGATTTGTTGGGGACCAAGCAGCTCCTCAGAATGCACAGGGAGGGGCTTCTGGATTAGGCATGAGCCAGTTTAGCTGAGGGGAGCAGGAGTAACCAGTGCTAAGTGGGCATCTTCATCACTATTGGGTAGATGGATATTAAAAAATATATATATATATATATTTTTTTCTTTATTGATTTCAGAGAGGAAGGAAGAGGGAGAGAGAGATAGAAACATCAATGATGAGAATCATTGATTGGCTGCCTCCTGCATGCCCCCCACTGAGGATCAAGCCCGCAACTCAGGCATGTGCCCTTAGCCAGAATTGAACCCGAGACTCTTTAGCCCATAGGCTGACACTCCATCCACTGAGCCAAACTGGTGAGGGCTACATGGGTATTTTCATTTGCAGGTTCCCAAAGGCCAGCTATTGGCTATGTCCAACACCTAGGTGGGATTTGCTCCAGCCAGGTGGTCACTTGAATGCAGAGACACCCCCCCACTCCTGCTCAGATGAAGGTCTGTCTCCTGGCTGGCTCATGGGCTCAGCCTCTGTTGGTGGTGACCTACCAGACCTATCATTGGTGGCCAATGTGAGTGCTCTTTGACACAGCGGCCCCACCTGCAGGAACCTCCCCCCAAGTGTCCTTGCACATGTGTACACATTCCTCAGGCCCAGGACACTCACTACAGTGAGGCTGGAACCTGAATAGCCTGAGATTGACCATGGGAGGGACATAGGGAATGGGCAATAGGCATTCAGTGAAATTTAGAACCACATGCTGACCAGACAATGGAATGGGGAACACTCTGGGTTTCCACGTGCAGTTGGGGCAGAGGGTACGGAGAACCCCAGCTCCCTCAGTAGTGGGACCGTGGATGGGGGTAGTACCTTTGAGTTCAAAGGTGGGGTGTTGATTTTTTTTAATTTAAAAAAATAGATTTTTAGAGAGAGGATGGGAGAAGAAGAGAAAGAAACATCTATGAGCGAATCATTGATTGGCTGCCTCCTGCATGCTCCTATTGGGGTCGAGCCCACAACCTGGGCATGTGCCCTGACCTCTTGGTTCATGGGTCAACACTCAACCACTGAGTCACACCGGTGTTAACATAAAAGCACTCAAACCTGTAAAGAATTTTTGTGAGTTTATTTGAGTCAAACTGTCAACAATTGCCAGAAAGCAGAATCTCAGCATACTGGGATAATGCTCTGGAGAATGGCAGTTTTCTACCTTGTTGCAAACATTAAAGTTAAAGGAGGAGAAAAGAAATCCACTGGTGATAGATTGGGGGTGGGCATGGGAGAAAGCAAAGCAGGGAAACCTCTGGGATTGGATAAAAAGTAAAACGACAGACATATACTTCTTTTGCTTAGGTGGGTGCAGGATAGTTAACAGTCAACAATTAACACAATAACAATGAGGGGATTTATGGTCTCCGCTGAGTGATGCCTGTGCTTTGAAGGGTACGAAAAAGGGAAGTTACTTTGACATGCCAATGACATGTTATAATAGATGCAAAAAGACAACAGGCTCAGTTAAGGTAAAGACTGGCCTTTGTCAGTGAAGAGACTGGGACATGATTATCCACCATGACTGCTTTTAGGTAAAGTTTAATTTCAGACCATGCTTTGTGGTCTTCGAGTTTGCAAAACTGCTACACAGGTATTCCCTGAGCTAGTGAGGTTGTCATGTGGCCCTTTTTTTGTCCACACCAGCTAGGGCAGTGATGGGCAAACTTTTGAGTTTGGTATGTCAAAATTCACCAAAATACTGAGCATAACTTGGGTGGTGTGTCACTTTGAGAAAAAAAACCATAATTTCGCGATATTTATAGTTTAAATAACAAACATGTATAATTGTAATATATAACTGTATTTAATAAACCAAAAACTAATTATTTAACTTACCTGCTTAGTGACTTATTTGTTCATCTGTCAGTTGTTTTTTTGTTGGTCTTGATATTATTTATTTTTATTTATTTATTTTTATTGTTCAGTTTATTAATTACATTGTTTCCCTTTTTTTATCCCCTATATCTCCCCTCCACCCTGTACCTATCCCACCTTCCACCATCCCCTCCCCCTCCCCACTGTCCTCTTCCATTATTGCCAGATTTTTGTCCAATCTCTTGCTGTACTTCCCACACCCCTTTTCTCCCCAAGAATAGTCAGTCCATTCCCTCTCTATGTCCATGTTTCTGTTATATTCACCAGTTTATCTTGTTCATCAGCCTATCAATTCACTTGATTTTTATGTTCATTTGTTGATAGATGTGTATTTGTTGTTCATAATTTATATTTTTACCTTTTTCTTCTTCCTCTTCTTAAAGAATATCTTTCAGCATTTCATATAATACTGGTTTGGTGGTGATGAACTCCTTTGGCTTTTTCTTATTTGCGAAGCACTTTATCTGATCTTCAATTCTGAATGATAGATTTGCTGGATAGAGTAATCTTGGTTGTAGATTCTTGCTATTCATTATTTTGAATATTTCTTGCCACTCCTGTCTGGCCTGCATCGTTTCTGTTGAGAAATCCGCTGACAATCGTATGGGTGCTCCCCTGTAGGTAACCAACTGTTTTTCTCTTGCTGCTTTTAATATTCTCTCTTTATCTTTTGCTCTTGGCATTTTAATTATGATATGTCCTCTTTAGATTCCTATATTTTGGGGTTCTGTGTACTTCTTGTGCTTTTAAGTCAGTTTCTTTCACTAGGTGGGGGAAGTTTTCAGTCACTATTTCTTCAAGTAGGTTTTCATTAACTTGCTCTCTCTCTTTTTCTGGGACCCCAATAATTCAGATGTTGGCATGCTTGAGGTTGTCCCAGAGGCCCCTTACACTATCTTCAATTTTCTGAATTCTTTTTGTTTCTTGCTTTTCCAGCCAAGTAGATTTTGCTTCTTTGTATTTCAATCAAATCTTTGACTTGGTTCTTGTGGCCCTCTGGACTGCTTTTAGGACTTTGTGTAATATTTTTTATTTCAGTCTGTGTATGCTTGATTTCTAGTTGGTCCTTTTTCATATCCGTGAGGGTCTGGTTCATATCCTCAGAGGTCTTGTTCATTTCCTTGAGGGTCTCATTCATTTCCTTGTAAGTCTCATTCATTTCCTGGTTGGTCTTGTTTATTTCTCGTAATTCTCATTAAGTTCATCGGCCTTTTCTAGGAGCCTCTTGAAAAGCCTTATAACCGTGGTTTTGAACTCTATGTCTTGTTGTCTTTTCTCTTCCATTTCTTTCACCCCTGATTTCTTTCCATATGTCTGCATAGTGGCTGCTTTATGTGGTAGATATCCTCTAAGGGTCAGTGGCACAGCCTCCCCAGTTATTTGAGATGGGTACTCTTACTGCAATCCTTTATGGGTTGTACAGTATTTTTGAATTTAAACCCAGCTTGTTGTTGTTAGCCCTAGGAGGGTTTGACCTCCAGGCCAATTGGCTGTGAAGGGAGACTGTGTTCAGGTTGGATGGGCGGAGTCTCTGAGCTGCGCAGGCAGCCTCAGTGTCAGCTATGTCCTATGCGGTGCTCGCACGCGCGCGGGTCTCTGTTGGATGGGGATGGCTGCAGACACTTCCAAGAGAAAGCCGCAAGTCTCTTCCCCTTGCCAGACAACTCTGCCTCTCCCAAATGAGTCTGCACCCACAAAGTCTAGCCCAGGGTTGTAAAATAGATGATTTCCGGGACCAGGAGACAAGTTTCCAGGGGGCAAGTCGCGGGTTTGTGCGACACTTGCGCCCAAACTTCTTTTCCCCGCCTCTGGGTTTCTCGCAGACTAGGAGACCTCTGCTGCGCCCCGCTTCCAGGGTGTGTCCCCCGGACCTCAGACCTCGCCTGGCACTGGGGAATCTGTGCAGTGGGACGTCTCCACGTACCCCGGATCTCGGACCTTGCCTGGCGCTGGGGAATCCGTGTAGTGGGATGTCTCCGCCCTCCCCGTTGGTTAAAGAAATCCAGCTGGGGTTCCTGCTCCAGCCCCAGCCCGTGCGCACGACCAGGACGGCTTCTAACCTGTTTCCGTCTTCAAGGCTGCGCTCCCGCCGCTCCTCTGAGTCTCAGTGTCCCACCTTTACTCTTATTTGTGGAGTTTTCACTCATCCAGCTTTCTGGCGATTCTGGGTGATTTTTGTTTTGTTGTTATGTTGTAGTTTTTAAATCGTTGCGCGGGGCAGAACAATAGGTGTTTACCTATGCCACCATCTTAGTTCTTCTCCTCTTGATATTATTTAACTTGTGTGGGATGCTGTGAACTAAAATAAGTGAGGGGGAGGGAGCATTCTTTAACTAACCTGCCTATTAGTGACTTTTTTGTTGCTGAATTTCATTGGCTAAACCTTCAATTGAAGGCAAGCATTTTGTACACTTCAAGCCCAAGCAAGCGCTACTAACTTCATCTGTCAATGTTTCTTTTGTTGGTTTTGATATTATTTAATGCCGAGAATGAGGCCTCACAAAAGTACGTGGAGGGAAAAATTGTGAGGAAAGCCATTGCTGTATTTTTCAGGGTGCTAAAAGTGTCTGGTAATCGGTTCCAAGCACTCCAAATTTCCTGTTCATAGTGGCACTCCTCTTGATTCTCTAAGCAGCAACTTTCCAGATTCTCAAGCTTTGACCTCAAGTCAACAAACACCTGAGCCCAGATGCTGTCTTGAAATTCTGCAAGTTGCATCTCCAAATCATCAATTTGCATCCATTGGAAACCATTTAATTCCAAACTACTGTTGACTTCCACATCAGGATACTTAATTATTTTTATGGTCTGTTCTAGGCTTCTAAACTGATTAAATCTATCACTGAACTGGTCAAGTAACGAGTCTAAAACATGCTGGTACTTTATATGCAAGGGTTCCATTTCATTTTGTACAGCTGCACTGGCCTTCTCAAAATACTTTGTTACTCGAGGAAAATACTTATAAGTTTTAGTTTCTACATCTCGCTTGAAAATTTTAAGTTTACTTTCAAAAGCTTTTATGTATTCAAACAAAATGTCAATACTTTTTCCAAAACCTTGTAACTTTAATTTTAAGTTCAGTTCATTAATATGAACAGAGAGATCTGTAAAAAATATCAGAGTGTTGACCAACTCATCATCGAGCTGAGAAAAATTTCCCAGATCCTTATCCTTAAGAAATACCTTAATTTCTTCAAAGCACTCCACAAAGTGCTCAAGAACTTTGCCTCGGCTCAGCCATCTTACATTATTGTACATCAGCAGTCCACTGTAGGTGGAATCAACCTCCAGTAAAAGTGCAGAAAATTCTCGCTTGTGAAGGGGGCGAGCAGCTATTAAATTAACTACTTTTGTAACAACTGACATTAAGTCGTTTAAGTCGGTGAATCCTGCCTTGGCACATAAAACCTCCTCTTGGATAATACAATGAAAAGGCACAATCGGATGTCCAATAGTTTCTGTAAACAATTTGACAAATCCGACTTTTTCCCCCCACCATGTTTGGTGCCCCGACTATCCTCACTGACACAATTTTAGAGATATCAGTGCTTAGGTCATGGAATATTTGTATAACAACCTTACATATTTCGCTTCCTGATGTACTTGTTGGCACTGATACTAACTTTATCAACTCTTCTCTCATTGTGAGACTGCTGGAATCCTTTTCAAGTCCCCCATGTTCAGGGTTCCAGTTCAGGGTTCGGGTTCTGGAGAAGGCCGCATGCAAACGAACAAAGACTCAAAAAAACATTAATTTGGAAAAATGGGGGGCCAGGCGGCAGCCTATCTCTAGTGGAAGGACTACCTTTTGCCTTGGCCTTGCCATTCCTTTTTTTTAGGTTCTGGTAATTCACCCATTGCCCTTAGGCAGGAAATAAGCCGATTATCTTGTCAGGAAGGATTTACATGGTTATCTGGTGGGGAAGTTGCCCTTGCCACCTTTATCTCAATCAGATAGGGAGTGGTTGGCTTTGACCTTTCAGTGCTTCAAGGTTGATTAAGCCTTTCTGGTTCCTTGTTCACACCTTTCTGTTGAGGTAATGGCTGGTTCCCAGCATGAGACCATCAGAATATTGACCAGTAATGGCCAACTGAGCATGTGATATGCCATCAGTAGTTTCATCAAGAGAGATAAAAAAAATATTTACAATTACTTATGTCTCTCTTTAATTGATGTTGTACGTTTGTATTCAGTCTCATTATTCGGTCTTTTATGATATTTCTACTGAGTGGTAACTCAGATATTCTCTTAATAATTGCATCTTTATTCTGCATTATCGTGAAATAGAACTGGTGCACATCTTAGGAGAGTTTATTTAATAAATTTTCCCTCACTGAGTGCTTTTCCATGCTGAGCTATGGAGTGAGCAATGCTCAGACTTGCAGATGTTAAATTTGTAGAGCCTTTTAAAATTTAAGGATGGAATTAGATTGGCTCTTACAAAGGTGTAGCTGCCTGGAAATGTATTCCTTCCTTTCATCCTCACCTTTTTTTCAAGAGCTGGGAATGATTAGTTTCAAATGTCCATTTATATTCCAGTACATAGAACGCAAAATGATCTGCCATTTTTTTCTATAATGCCATAACCCTCGGTCCATGTCTCTTGAAAGGGTCGGCTACTGCGACTACCACTTCCTTTACTTAACCTTGGTTTTTTATTTTTTGGCTTCTCCATCAGGGATGCAGTGACAGAAGATAGAATTATAGATAGCCTGTTAGCCCTGCAGGCAATTAGGGGTTAACTAGCCTGACCACAAGATGGCACATGTAAATGTCTTTTAGGAAAGGGCAGGGTTAATAAGCAGAAATAGGGGTTAATAAGGATGCACAACAGTAATAGTGGTGAAATGGAGTCTGCACTATGCTGCTAAATGACGTCCTTATATAAATTAAGATGGCTGCCGCTATTTCTAATGGCAGGAAATGGCACCCATAGCACAGGCCCTCACCTCTCCCAGCCTCCCCCTCACTTCTCAGTAATGATGGCCAATTAGAAATCCACAACACCCCCAGAACAGTAGATTGGATGATGGTTGCTGTGGTTATGTGGTTGCTGGTAATGGTGATCACAGGCCCCCAGAGATGCATCCCCCACAGCATTCCACTGCTCCCTGCCCTACTGGCCGGAAGTGAGGTCAAAATCCCCTAACGGCCTAACCGGAAGTCCCAGAACTAGATGCTCTGTGCTGGAGTTCTGTTGTTTTGGCCTACAGCCCTCCGGCACAGAGTGTCTACACTACACTACAGCAAATGTTTCATCCTCGGTTATTGCATCTGGCCTGTGCAGTAGCCGAGGATGAAATGTCCTTCTTGGCATGCGGCCCCATACTTCTCTGTATGTGACCGCATAAGGCTGCGTGTCATCGAAAATGCCTACGCGTGTCAGTGCTGACACGTGTGTCATAGGTTCGCCATCATGGAGCTAGGGCAAAGGTGAGGATTTTAACCAAGTACCTGTACTTCTTGAGATAAATAGAAAATCAAACCTTTCATCCTGGCAATGTTTAGAAAAATCCCGTTCCAGCTGGGTACAGCAGCAATATGGCAAGGGCGGGTGACTGAGGGTGGTAGGCCCAGGATGGGGTGGGCTTTCTCTGTTTCACATGCACAGCTGGAGACCCATGTGCCACATGCCTGCATGGACTCAGCTCCCCCTGAGTCCAAAGGATGAACAGAGGTCAGGGGAAAAGGGCAGAAGCAGTGTCCTAGGTAGTGGTGAGGCCGTTGGTCCCAGCAGAGCACAGACCCTGGGCTGGGTCACCCCTGCCTCTCAGGTTCCTGTGGTCTTCCAAATCCTAAGCTGGTCAGGGTCACTTGAGGCCTCCACACACCCTCTCTGTGTTAGGAGCTGCTCGGTTCCAAGCCTGCAGGGCCCAGGTCTCCTAGCCCTGGAGGAGCTGGCCTGGTAGGGTAAGACTGGGGCAGGTTTTCCCATCCCTTTCATGGGGTCCATGCACAGTACATGCATTCAAGTTGCTTTGTGACCCATAGGTTTGCTGCTGGCTGGGACCCACCCTGCTCCCTGCTCTGGTGGCCTGAGGGCTATCCGATCCTGCCTACATCCCTAACCAGCAGCCTGCGTGACTGGGCCTCCTCAGCCCTCTGGTTTTCGGGGGCCACTCCTACCACATTGTGGGTGGAACCCAGTTCAGCCCCTCGATGTTCTCCAAATTTTCCATTTGACATCAAAATTGTGTACCTGTAAATGGGACCTTATTTGAAAATGGAGGTCCATTGCAGGAAGATTCCTTCAATAGGGCTTCCTGCAGTGGTCTCTGCCGCCCTGCCTGCTTCCCTCCCTTCTCCGCTTGCTTGCTTCTCTGCAGCTTCAATACCTTCTGCAGCGGTTGGCTTCCTTCCATGCTATCTTCAGTCTTTGCTCTGTGTCTGGATATGCAAATTAATCACCATCTTGGTTGGGTTAATTCATTCCTTATTTGGCTGGTGGGTGTGGCTTGTGGGTATAGCAGAGGTACGGTCAATTTGCATGTTTCTCTTTTATTAGATAGGATTAGAGTCTTTGCATAATGATGTTAAAAAGAGGTCAATTGGGATCAGTGTGGACCCTAAACCCAATACAGGCAGTCCTCGAGTTACACTGGACTCGATGTACTTCATTTTGTGGTTACATCGCCACCTCCCATTTATAGTATTTATACAAAAAAAATGGTCATTTCAACATAATATACATATGTGCTTTATGTTTTTTATTACCTACCACAAGTAAAGGTCAGGAATTGTTATCTTTCTTTTAAATTTTTTTTACTGTGTCACTTGATTACTCTGTGTATGTGCTCCATGAGAGTGAGGTAGGTGCTTATGCAGGTGGGATCCGACTTACAGCGAAAATCGAAAATCGCGTTATGTCCCGCCATGCCCTAGGAACAGATCTCCTACATAACCCAGAGGACCTACTATAAAGGAAAAAGGCCCTGTGGCCAAGGAGACAGAGAGCAGAGAAACACTAAAGACGCCTGGGGCCACCATTAGCTGAAAGAGGCAGGAAGGATCTTCCCTTGGAGCCAAATTCCAGGTCAAGAACCTAACATGGAAACTGGCTATCAACTGGGGAGCTCGGAAAGCAGCGATCTCAGGGACGCGGAAGCCCCGGACTTCTGGGAGACAGCTGCCCCAGAAGGCGAGGCCACCAACAAACTTCAGGAAATCCAGGACTAAAGCCCGAGAACTCAAACCTCACACCCTGGGCACTTCTCCGAAGCAGATTGGTGGAGCGTTTGGAGCGAGCAGCAGGGACGACTGGACTCCAGCTTGTGGAAGCGGCTTTAAGTCAGTGGCCCCACTCCTCACATCTCCGGGAGTAAGCCCGGGGTGCCTTGGGGCCTCTGAGGAGAACGGACTACACCGCTGCTTCCCAAGGGACTTCCTGGTGTCGCCCCGCCTCAGGTCCGGCTGATGCAGCGCGAGGCTAGATTCCTCCCGCCGGGCTGCGGTGCGCAGGCGCGGCGCGTGGCGGCTTGTCGGCGTCCCGGCCTGCCCCGCGCGCGCGCTGACGTCGCGCAGCTCCGTCCGCGCCGTCGCTGCCACCGACGCCGCCATTGGAATCGGCTCCACGTCTGTGTGTTCCGTCCCTGCTTACCGCGCTGCTTCGTGTCCCGCGAGCGGCCCGCGCGCCCATTAGCCGCCGCAGCGGCCGCCCGGCCGGCGCCCGGGGAAGGGGCGGCGGGCCCGGGGCCGCGAGAGTGCGGGTGACAGGCCCGGCCTCGCGGGAGGCCGAAGCGGCGGGCACTCCCGCCCCGCGCCGCGCCGGCTGTTCATGAAGCATGTCGGCCACCAGCGTGGACCCCCAGGTAGCGGGCCGGGCCAGGGTCACGGATTTGGGGGCTTGGTTCTCGGGGCAGAGTCTGGGGTCGCCAGAACGGGTTCTGGGGTCGGGGCCCCTGGCAGGGGAGCCTGTGACCGCCGCGCGCTGCCGCCTGCGAGCGGTTCTGGTAAATAACTTTTGTTTCCCTTTACTTTGGGTTTTGTCCGCTGGTACGTCCCGGCCTGCGGCGGTGCAGAGAAGCAAAGGACAAGACAATAAAGGTAAGCGAAGTTGGGGGGAGGGGGCCTGGGCAGGCGCTGGAGTGCTGGCGGGAACGGGAAGTCGAGGAGTGAGGACCATGTGGGAGAAGAGTGGGCTAAAAAGCCGCATTGAGAGGCGGGAACTTCCTCAGCTTCAGGGAGATAAAACTTTATTTAGGTTGTGGTATTGGGGGAGATCTGACAAGTTGGAAACGGGGACTTTGCGTGTGTGGTGAGAGGAACCGCAAGGTGTTTTGGATTGGGGGGGGCGGGGGGACGGAAGGAGGCCTAGGACCTGGATGACTGAGCCAGGCCCATGTGTAAGGCACTGGCACTGGCACTGGGCGAAGGGCTCCTCGCCAGGCACTTACAGTCCTTGTCTCCTAAATCCCTGGTCCTCTTGTGATGTTCTGGCCTGGGGCAGACCCCCAGAATTAACTGTGAGCAACTATAAGCGACACTTCATGTTTACTTGGAAGACTGTTTTTAACCAGTGTGTGTGTGTGTGTGACTCAGGTGTAACCAAATATGGTTCATCATGTTTTCAGTTGGAAAAGGCCCAGCACTATATTTACATTTTCTTTCCTTTTCTGGTTGAGCCGTGTGACTGGGAAATATGAAGAGAGCCAGGTAATTTCAGTTCAGTCTGTTTCCCAGCTGCAGCTATGCTAACCAAGGCCTGGTCCTCTAGCCTCTGTGCAGGCTGCTGGGCTTGACTTAAGTCTTAGACCACTTCATCTTTATTAAAACATGGCTCTAGGGTGCTTATGCTATTTTGTCTGCACCTCTGTTTTGTCCATATCTATCAAATAAGGATGAAATCTTTATCCAGAAAGCATAACCTCAGTGACTGAAAGTTTTAATTAGTTGTATAAATGTTAGTTCCATGCTATTTATGCCCATTTTTAAATAAAAGCAATTTCTGCTAGAAATGGATGTGCATATACTTTACTACCTTTAATTTCCATATTTAAAAAAATTGTTTCTGCTATTCTAGTACAAAATGGTTCTTTGCATCAGAAGGATACAGTTCATGACAATGACTTTGAGCCCTATCTTTCTGGACAGTCAAATCAGGTGAGTTTATCTTTTTTTAGCATGTATTTCTACATTAATTTTGACTGCGTTATGTGATTTGCCTTCACTGCTATACTGTTGAATTTATTACTTTAAATGACAAAGAAGCACACTGTAGAGGATTAGAAATAATAGAAAGACTGCTAATGAGGATGAGCTTGGGATTGAAAATGGGTGAGTGCAGTAAAGCTAGATTTCTCTAAGGAAATGCAGTCCCGCCAGCCTGGCTTGAGCTGACTTCTAGTTGGTCTTGGTGCTGGTGGTCAGCAACATGCTGCCTTAGACCAGTTGGAGGTGTGAGAAGTTCTCTGATGTTCTCAGATGATGGGCAGTGTGGTCCAGGAGAATAGCTAGGAGCCCCGCTCTGGGGCCCAACTCCTTCCTTGGGTAAGAATCTTAGCCCCACCACTGACTGCTGCTCCCTCAAGTGGCTTGCCTCCTTCCCTGTTTCCTTTTCTCTAAGTGGACAGTGGTGAGTGACTCACAGAAGTGACGGGGGTGACATGAGCTGGTCCAGAGTTTTCAGAGATGGGGCCGATGCAGGGCCCAGTGTGCTTAGAATTTTCAGGTTTCCTGGCCTTGGCGCTGTGGACATTTTGGACTGAAATTTGTATTGTGTGTTGTAGGGTGTTTAGCAGCCTCCCCAGCATTCATCCATGAGATGCCATTAGTAACTGCCTCAACCACCACCACCAGTGTGACAGCCAAGTGTCTCCTGGGGGGTAAATTGCCCTGGTTAAAGCCGCTTGAGATAGTTGGAGTTAAGGTTTAATATATAAATATAATATCTCCCACTTTTAAGACGCACTGTGCTCATTTGCTTTAAAATAAAAGCACTCTTTGCCTCTTGCCTGTGGTGAACTAGAGCCAGTCTGCTCTTCTCTAAAGTGTCTTAGGACTCCTTACCCTCCACTCTCCTCCTGCACTACAGGTGGGCAGCTGGGGCTGAAAATCTGCCCTGCCTCTGGGAGAACCAGGTGCGGCTGAGTAGAGCCTTGGTGGTTCCTCCAGTGGTGAAAGCAAGAAGTTAATGGGCTTATTTTCTGATTGTCTTTTTTTTTTTTTTTTTTTTTAGGTAATTTAAATACTATGCAAATATTGTGTGGTAATTTTAACCAAAAGGACGGGGTGCCTCACTATACTTGAAATTTATTTCTATGAAGTGGAGCTTTCGTGTTACTTCAGGATTTGTTTAAAATGAAGTAGGTTTCTGGTGTCATTGGAGTGGTTAAGGTCTGTGTCACTCTGGGGAAGCCGCGTGGAAAGACCCTGGTAGTTGAAGCTCCATGTGAACAGCCTGAAAATGGCCCCTTTGTCCTGATTGTTAAGAGATGTGTTTTCATCCTTTGCTTAACAGTAAATCCAGGCTCTGATTTTTACAGAAACACCAGCTGTTGTGGATGGTAGGGAGCGGGGACAAGGGAGAGGAGCACTGTTGGTCTTGAAGATGGAGAAACCAAAGAGCAGAGGTGGTAGAGCTTGGCAGCGCAGATCCAGGCCCCTCTCCTCTGTCCCTGTATCTGGTCACTTTCTTTAGCAGACAGACTTCTGTTAGGAAAGTGCTCTTTGCATCTTGGTCCCCAATTCTCACTGAACAAGTGCTGGGTGTCCAGCCACAGGTGCTAGTGAGGGAGGGACAGAGATTGGTGTGGCTGATGTGGAAACAGTAAGCTCAGTCCCTGTAGCTGTGCCCGGTGAGCTGAGATAGTGTTGACGAGTGACAAGCTGCACAGGCGCAGTTTTATGAGGACTTTCCCTTGTGCACATGCACATGCATACCTATCCCCGTGGTGCTTTTAACCCAATCAGAGGCTACTGTGTTCTTTTATCTTGTAAAGCCTTGACACTGGGTGATATGGAGAACATTTCAAGGCCTGACAGTGGTCAGGAGCCTTGGGAGTGGGGCCTTGTAGCAGAGGCTGGTCATCCTGAGCACAGCTGGCAGGATCCAGAGGAATTAACCCTCATTGTCAAGTTGCTCAAACCTTCTCCTAAGGCAGGAAACACACAGAAACTCTGTGGCTGTCAAGCTGCCACCTCCATTGAGCTGAAGGCTGAAGTCACAGCCCTGAGCTCAGGGAGGGGCAGAGTTCACTTGGTCACTGTTTTCAAAATTGCCCTTGATGCTTTTCTTTTTACATAATTTATTCAAGTTTCTTTTGTTTCCTTTTAAAGTAAATGCTTCTCAGCATATGTGAAATGTGTAAAGCATTTGAGTAATTTCAGAATTCCTTCCTTCTCAGAAAAAAGGATATAGGAAGTAGATATTTCAACTTTAAAATAAACTTACCTGGTTGTTCGGGAGAGGTTTTTTTTAAAAAAGTGGTTAAATTTTGTAAATATGAAAAACTTGTTAAAAATATTTTTATTGATTTCAGAGAGGAAGGGAGGGGGGAGAGAGAGAAACATCAATGATGAGAGAATCATTGATCAACTGCCTCCTGCACCCCCTCACTAGGGATTGAGCTGACAACCCAGGCAGGGCATGTGTCCTGTCTGGGAATCGAACTGTGACCTGGTTCATAGGTATATGCTCATCCACTGAGCCATTCAGGCCAGGCTGAAAAACTTTTAATTCTAGAACTGATTTAAAGCTTTGTTGTGTTTTACTGTTTTCCCAAAGAAAATGATCCGAGAATTATCACTGAGTATTTGAAATTTGTTTCTTTGGCATGTCCATTTATTTACAATATTGACTTAGTTACCAGATGCCCTGGTGAGTTCAGTGCCTGGGGCTCCTTCTCTATGTCAGGAGGCTGGTTTTGCCTTGACCACTGTCAGTGGGTATGGCCTGAGTGGCAGTCCCTCCTGGGAAAGTGCCAAGTGTGGTGGTGGTTTTTCCTAGAAAAAGATGCCTGCTCACAGTGAGAATTTGTTCTCCTTTGGTTTATGCATCATGTCCCTGGTAAATGGATTCCAGGTCACCACCTCAGGTGTATAGTTGACCAAGGGATGGCTTGTTGACTACAGAGGCAAAGCTGAAGCGGGTTTGGGCTGGAGCACATCTTGTCACATCCTGTGTGCGGAGTTCATGCCCAGGGGACAGGGAAGACGTCAGCTATGAGCCCTCCATGTCTGCGTTTTCATTTGGTGGATTGCAGTCCACTTCATGTGCAGGTCGGGGGGGGGGGGGGGGGCGTGTTAGGGTAGTGTCAGTTCTCTGTAAGTTTAGGAACTACCTCTCTTACAGGGCAAGGCTGGAAGCGGTGGTGTGGATGGCAGCCTAACCTGCAACCCATTCAGATTTCACATGAAGTTGACATCTCCAGGTTTCTTTCTGCCCAGGATGGCTTATTTCAGACAGCTGTTGAGTGACCCTGCTGTGTCCTGTTGGTGTGGCCAGTGCTCTGTAGTCTCGTTCCCACTGTGGGCTTTTCGTGTCTCTTCTAGCCCTGAGAATAGTCTAATTCACCATCCCCTATTGTTTCCACAGAGTAACAGTTACCCCTCCATGGCTGATCCCTACCTGTCCAGCTATTACCCGCCGTCCATTGGATTCCCTTACTCCCTTAATGAGGCGCCGTGGTCAACCGGAGGGGACCCTCCCATCCCGTACCTTACCACCTATGGACAGCTCAGCAATGGCGATCATCACTTCATGCATGACGCTGTGTTCGGACAGCCTGGGGGCCTGGGGAACAACATCTATCAGCACAGGTTTAATTTTTTCCCTGAAAACCCTGCCTTCTCAGCTTGGGGGACAAGTGGGTCTCAGGGGCAGCAGGCCCAGAGTTCCGCTTATGGGAACAGCTACACTTACCCACCAAGCTCCTTGGGTGGCACGATTGTGGACGGGCAGACAGGTTTTCACAGCGACACCCTCAACAAGGCCCCTGGGATGAACAGCCTGGAGCAGGGCATGGTGGGCCTGAAGATCGGTGATGTCACCACCTCTGCAGTAAAGACAGTGGGTTCAGTTGTCAGCAGTGTGGCAGTGACTGGTGTGCTTTCTGGCAATGGTGGGACAAATGTAAACATGCCGGTTTCGAAGTCGACTTCATGGGCTGCCATCGCCAGCAAGCCAGCAAAGCCACAGCCGAAAATGAAAGCCAAGGGTGGACCTGTCATTGGGGCCTCACTGCCCCCTCCACCTATAAAGCATAACATGGACATTGGCACCTGGGATAACAAGGGCCCTGTGCCCAAGGGCCCGGCCCCCCAGCAGGTGCTGGCTCCCCAGTCTGCCCCCCAGCCTCAACCGGTTGTGCAGCCTCCATCAGTTCAGCCCCCCACTTTGGCCCAACCACAGTTTCAGAGCCCTCAGCCGCTGCCCCAAACCCGCTGGGTCGCCCCCCGCAACAGGAATGCAGCGTTTGGGCAGAGCTCAGGGACCGGGGGTAACATTCACTCTTCTGGAAGCACCCAGCCTAGTTCTGCCCCAAGTGCAGAATCCCATCCAGTCCTTGAGAAACTGAAGGCTGCCCACAGCTACAACCCTAAGGAGTTTGACTGGAATCTGCGGAGCGGTCGTGTTTTTATAATAAAGAGCTACTCGGAGGATGACGTGCACCGCTCCATCAAGTACTCCATCTGGTGCAGCACCGAGCATGGTAACAAGCGCCTAGACGGCGCCTTCCGCTCTGTCAGCAGCAAGGGGCCTGTCTACCTGCTCTTTAGCGTCAACGGCAGTGGCCACTTCTGTGGGGTGGCAGAGATGAAGTCACCCGTGGACTACGGCACAAGCGCTGGGGTCTGGTCTCAGGACAAGTGGAAGGGCAAGTTCGACGTGAAGTGGATTTTTGTCAAGGATGTGCCCAACAACCAACTCCGGCACATCCGACTGGAGAACAATGACAACAAGCCAGTCACAAACTCCCGAGACACCCAGGAGGTGCCCTTAGAAAAAGCAAAGCAAGTGCTGAAAATCATCGCCTCCTACAAGCATACCACTTCCATCTTCGATGACTTTTCTCACTATGAGAAGCGCCAGGAGGAAGAGGAGGTGGTGCGCAAGGTGAGTAGGGTGAGTTGGGGTCTGGGGCCCTTACCTCACCCGTGTAAAATTTAGTAATGTTTGAGTGGACAAATGGCCAGACATAACTTGATCCTTTTTCAGTTTTTAAGAAACAGTGATTGGAACCACAGTGCACAGTTCTGCTGGGAAGGACTTGAGGGTGGCTCACTTTTCCTCTCTGAGTCATTGTCTTTCTAGAACAAATGGTGTGCCCTGGTCTTTGTTGAGTCAGGGACACTCTGTTCTTGGGCAGTGGGGCCAAAGCCCCACTCACTGAGGGCAGGACACTGATCTGCAGGTTGCTGTTTATTTTTTCTCAAAAACCCAGTATCTTGCAGTTTTGGAAAGTTGACCTGGCTGTCTGGATGATGAGAGAATGGCGGGAAAGGGGTTGGGTTCAGACATGTTGGAACAGCCCAAGCCAGCAGGCCTGGAGTTGGGTCTCTGAGGGTCCAGCTTCCCATTATGCAGAGACACCTGGAGCTCGCTGCAGTGGAGCCCACTTTGGAGAGAACACGCAGGTGCCCACAGGCTGGCTCCAAAGTGGGAGCATGAGGGCAGTGGAACATTCTGAGGCAGACTTAGTCCTGAGATTCTCTCCTATGTCTTTGTTTTTAAAATGTCCTTTCTTTCATGAACTGTCAGTTGGTAATCAGTGCATTTTCAATCTTTTTTTGGTTGTCCATGTTAAAGCATCACCCACCTGTGAGCTTCAAATGTCCCAAAGCATGTAGCAGAAAGGCAGCAAATGGGGCCTGTTGTTCACGGTGGTGAAAGTTTATACTACAGGTGACTGCTCGGCAAGCACGCTTGGAAAACAAGTTGGCCTCTCATTGTCTCTTGTGCTTGTCGTATATTTCCAGTTACTGAAATGCTGTATTTTAGCTCTTTTAGGTATAGCATAAAATACCTAAATAAATAAAATGGCTGAATTCACAGGGATAGAACAGAGCTCATTGGTTATGCAATTTGAGGGCTTTAATGGCTTGCAGCTGGTTCTAGCGATGTGTGCAGTTCATCTTAAATATTGTGATAATTTCTCTAAAGCTCATGAAGTTCTGAAGGTGAGGATGAGCTGAGGGATGGTGTTTAGAAAGTTCTAGCGCCTTAAAACTTGCAGTGTAGCAGCTAGACCCTCAGGTGTCTGTCATGAGTTGGGTGTTGGAAAGTGGAAGCCTGCAATCAGACCTGGGCATTCAGCTTTGAGCCCTTCCCACAGCCAGCCCAACAGGCCTTTGAAATTCCACTGGAACACAAACGTGTCTTCTTTTGCTTCCCTGGGCATCTTTGGAATGCTTTGGAGGTGCCTCCAGAGCTGGTGCTCACCAGGCTCACGGGTGTCAGTGCACTTTAACTTACATGATGTGAGGGACAGCTGGGGGGCTGACTGGTTAACATTCATGCTCACTGTGCCTTAGACTGGGTGGTTCTTGCCTGCTCCCCAGCACCTCCCGCAGGGCACTCTGGGTTCCCTGGCCGTCAGGAGTTGGACACTGCGCTCTGAAGAACAGACGGGACTGAGAGGTGTTTGGGTTCTTCAGACCCAGGCTTGTGCTTAGACTGCCTGGCTCTCAAGACACCTAGGCACAGAGGTGCCTTTTGCCAGTAAGTTGCAGGTGACGTTTGGCAGGACTGCTGTGCTGTCCCATCTAAGCTTAAATTTGGAGACTAACTGATTCCTTAAGGAGCAGTAACTCACGAGCTGTGTCAGATCTGGTCCTGTAGGTGAGTGTCAGTCCCCTGGAGAGCCTGCCTTTCCATTTTGCTGCTAAAGAGCTCCAGCCTCCAGGGCCTGCCTCCTTCCATCACAGCCAGCCAGCCACAGAAACCCAAGGGCTTTCAGAGCACAAGGTGAGCTGGGAGTGGTTTAGGATGGTGGTCCTTGTAAAGAGACCAGGGACGCTCAGGTTCTGAGTCAGGACAGGGCGGAGGTGCTGGTGCTAGAGCGGTGCATCTTTCAGGGCCAGTTGCTTGTTGGAAAATAGCGCAGGGCCTCTGACAAGCTCTCTGCCCTGGGTGATGAGCTGGATGTGGGGAGAGAATTGGGGTGTGTTGTTAACCTGAAGACACATTCAGTTCGTTTTTAGCAAAAAGGGTTCATCTTGTTTCATAACTCTTTTAGTGTCAAGTAACCCCGTCTGTTGGGGACTCTGTTACAACCAGCTCCCGTATTAGGTGTCGTTCAGGAGCTTTGTCCTGACTACCGGATGGGGCAGGATGAAGTGGGCAAGCAGGGCTGCACTGGGGTGCGGGTATAGGTGCTCCTCCTCGGGCACATCCCTACATCGAACTAAGCATAGTCACAGCCTTGTGAATAACCCTGCTATTGGGACCCAGCGAGCGAGGAGGCTCCCCTGGGGATCGCAGCTTGTCACACTCCCTAGGACACACCAACCCAGAGGGGCTTTGCCTGGAGCAGGTGGTTGGCAGGTGGTCTGCGCAGCCAGGATCCTGAAGCCTGGAGTTGCTAGTGGAGGGGAGTATCCAGTGCTGGCCTGTTGTGGCCGGTCCCAGTGGAGCTCGGGTCCAGATCTGTGGCTGTAGTCCCTGGGGCAGCCTGGAACTCAGTTTTGAGGGAGTTTGTGCACATGTTCTCCCCTAGGTGTTAAACTTGTTTCCTTTTTTTTTTTTTTTTTTGTAGGAACGGCAGAATCGGAACAGACAATAAGGATAAGCCAGTTTCTGTTATGATCTAATGTTCGATTGAAAAGCCGAGTTTCAGAACATGTGCTTGGTGCTGTGCCTGGGTCAGTCCAGCCGTCTTCCTGTGCAGGCCCCGTGCTGCCTCTCTGCGTTCTCTGTCGTTTGTTTTTGCCCAGGTGGCTCTTCACTCGTGTATTTTTTCTGTGTATTATAGTATTGTAGAACTCACTAATAAAGAAGAATGTTTTCGTCAGCTTATCAATCAGATTGACCTAATGCAAAATATAAATATCTTTAAAAAACACACACCTAATGCACCCAAAAGAATATTTTTGGGGGGCAGAAATTATGTGCTTGTTCTTATATTCAAAGTCTTCTAACATCTTTCTTTGAGGTTATTTCTCACCCGTTTCCTCGTCGTGATCATATCGAACCACATGAGATGTTTTGTCTTGTAGCGTATGTGTTAAATACTCCAAAGTGCAAGTGAGCTGTCACCTGGTTGGGCTGGTTTGCCATTTTATGATCATATACCTGTGTAAGATGCTACTCTGCCATCTGTGTTTTTTTGTTTGTTTTTTTGTTTTTTCCAGAGAAAGATAAATTTTAGTTTTCCGATTTGGTAACGGCTGTGTTTCCTTGGGCCGCCTAGCCTCTGTACCCCCGGCACCTGGAATAGCACTGTCCGGCGGGATGACGGCAGGACCCGGCATGTGGAGGTTAGGTCCAAGGTTCAGGCACCCTCAGCGTGTGCAACTCATTCTCAACTCTACCTTCTCTTGAGAATCCTGATGCCATTTTACATTTTTATGCCAGTAATGCTGAGCTTGTAGTTGCTCTGCTCTGGTGGCAGACAGTGGCACGGATGGTGCTGCCCACTGTAAATCTCACCACATGTCTACATTTCTTTTTCCTGTCAATTGGTTTTTAAAAAGAAAAAGAAACTTTGGACACTGAGTTTTTGATTCTCTTTTGTGGAACGTGGGCTGTTGCACTCACTGTCACCTGGAGTTGAAGCATGGAAATGGTGCTCGTGCCGGCCACGCTCGCTCGCGCACACATCTACATGTGCCCCCTAGAGGACTTGCCATGTAGAGAGCAACTATATACTCCGAATGGCCCTCTGAGTTCAAGTGTAGGTAGGCTGTATTATTTAGACTTGTGTTTAGAATGTGTCCCTTTCTCTGAACTGTTACCACCTGGATGGAGTCATAACAACATGGGACACTGTTACCTTGAGGAAAGTACAAGCCTTAATAAATAATCCTATTAGCACGTCCGGTGTCCTCTCATTCTTCACTCGCTTTATGGGCTTTTAGTTGCAAAGCCAGTTAAAGGGTCACCCACTGCCCTAAAGCCCATAGGTCTGTCAGGGAGCCGATAACCCCCTAAGTCCTCCCTCACCCTTGTTAGTCTGCTGAATGTAGAGGAACTTGAAAGGCCCAGTTGTAACTCAATGGACAGTTCCCTACATTTTGCTGAAAGCCTTTGAGACCAGCAGCAGAAGTGCAGGAATTTGCAGGAATTATGCTGAGAGAGGCCTGGGCCCACTGCCTCCTCCCAGCACTTAGCTGCTGAAAGGTTGTCTCCCCCCTCATTCTCTTCTGTCCAACTGCAGGTGTGCCCTCTATAGAACTTGGTGTGCTGTTAAGTTCACAAGGTTTCTCCTTGGTGACAAGCATGACAAAGCCAGAGCATCAGCATCATCCCACAGAACCCCTCCCCAGTGCCCAGGCAGTGATAGTCCTGGTGGAAGGGGATGCCGAATGTCCAGGACACAGCTTGGAGAGGTTATCCCCCGCTTGAGGACTGATCTGCCAGGAGACATGCAGCTTCACTTTGGCTCAAAGTTGCTTCTCTGGCTTTATTTTGGAAAGAGTGTGAGACCTAAAGTGTCAGTCCCCTCATGCCTGCTGTTTTTCGTGTTGGATTAGTGAATGTGACGTGGTCTCTGACTTCGAAAGTGGTGCGCTGGGGGTCCTGCAGTTGCAATGATGTGGCCCTCAGTGTGTTGGGGGCTTCCGGGGTTGGCATGGGAGGAGACTGGCTGGTGACCAGGGAGCACAGGTCTTGCCAACACCCATCTGACAAGATCAGTTACTGATTGTCCTTAAAAGTCACCTGCTCTGAAGGCTTCCTCCAAACCATTGGAGCTGCCTCACTTGCATTCCTGGCACTCTGGGAGGGTTAGAGGGGTGTCATAATGTTCATGTGCACCAGATGCTGCTAGCAGCATACCCCTCCAAAGCAACGGTCTGCTTTTCCCGTGTCCCACCCAAAGCATGCCCTGCAAGGACTCCCAGTTCCACCACAAGTGCTCTCGGGCCCTTCTGGCTCAGGAGTTTTCTAGAGTGGTCTGATAGTAGGTACGCAGATGGTGTGTCCTCCCTGCGCCTGTGGAGGGAACCATGGAAGGAACTGGCTCAGTGGCTGGCTTTTCAGCCAGGATCCTGTCCCTTGGGTTTCCTGCCATCCAAGACTGAGTTTTCACTCTGACAGGATGGAGGCGGGTCACTCGCTGTGTCTTGGCTGTCGTCTGGTCCTCATTGTGCCTGTCAGGAAGCCAGTGCCAGCAGCAGTTTGGATTGACTCCTCTCCCAGCACCGCCCTCTTGCATGTGCTCCCTGTACCTCCTCTGCAAGAGCCCTCCTTAGCCATCCATGCATGAGCCCCCTACCCCACACAATCCCTTCTCTGCAGCCTGCAGTTGCTTTTGTGATTTGTGAGTTGAATTATTTTTTTCAAAAGCAACATGTTAGGAAAGGCATTTGAACAGCTATCCTGTACGACAGTTTTACTGTAATAATTCTGTGGATGAGAGTCACATATGGTGAAATTTTTGCACTAAAAGAATACTCAGTAGACTTTCTTCTCAGAGTTCATCCTTATTTACTGGGAAGGACCTAAGGAGAGGGTCTGGATGAAGGGAAACTGCTAAACAGGAAGCAAAACGGCTTGCCCCTAGGGTTTCTACACAGCTCTGGTGTGAAGTGGTTGGGGTGATGTGATTGAGGTGCCACAACTGGTCTCCCTGACATTTTGGAGGATTGTGGGGAAAGCCTGGAGATTGTCCAAGTGTCAGCTGGGTCTGGGGCTTCTTGGATACTGATGGCTAGGGGCCTTTATGGCTTGGGGAGCGCTGTCTTCATGTGGGGTTGGGGACCCGATGTCACACACCCAGCTAGCTATTACTGAGCACCTCACACTTCATAAACTCTCATCTCTGCCTTTCCTGTGCTTTCAGTATGCGGTCACCTTCTTAGGAGCATATGGGTCTTCTAAATGACCCCTGGATGGCCACAGTTCCAGTGGATCTGCATCTTCCATACTGCTTCAAATAATTGAAAATAGGTCCCCAACTGGTGAGAGTGATGGTGGTGGTGGTGGTGGTGATGATGGTGATGATAACTGAACATGTCTTAACTCTCCAGCTATAGATGAGGAAATCAAGGCGCAGGGAGCTGAGGCCCAATGGTTTGAGGGAGGAGGTATCTTCTGCCTGCTGTCAAGAGGCAGCTGCTCTGTCCCAGACTCAATACCAGCCGAGTTCCTGGGCAGAATGCAGGAACCTAAGTTAGCTTCTCTGCCCATCAGGGTCTCACCCCCAGCAGGCTTGTCCTGACCTCAGTAGCACTTGTGGCTTGTCCCTATGAGAGACTCAGAAATATTTGTGGAATGAATGAAGAGCATGTAGGTGTGCAGAGGCCTCACTTTGTGTGGGCCCAGGTGTCCCTCCTTCCCTTGGAGTCAGGGAGGTGGGCAATCTCCCGGGAGGAAGGGGGTCTGCCTTAGCTGTCACTCTCACAAAGATGACTTTTGGGGCTGGCATCTGCTGTCCTTGCAGTGGACAGGTCCCCACTGATCCTGTCCAGGTGCGCAATCCTGCAATGGCTTGGAGGCACCCTCGTCTGGTGAGCACTGGCATCTAAAGAAGGTGGGTGGAGAGAGGAGCCTGAATGGAGGATCTGTGGGCTGGTGTACTCAGACTGTCTGAGCTTGGTGTGCGTGCTTCATGGAGCAGCCCGTCATGACTCCACACAGACAATACCTGCTGTAGACTGTTGGCCATTTACACATTGTGCCTCTGGCAGGACACAACCTGGGGCATTCCTGTGGTTGCAAACAGCTCACAGGGCCTACTTCCTGGGCATGGTCCCAGGCTGGGGTTCTTAGGAGATTCCAGAGCTGTCATACAAAAGGACAGCCCAGATGGGTTGTAGGCTTGATCCCCAGTGGGGGGTGTGCGGGAGGCAGCTGACCCATGATTCTCTCATCGTTGATATTTCCATCTCTTCCTTCTCTAAAATCAATAAAAATATATAATAATAATAATAATAATAATAATAATAATAATAATAAAAAGACAGCCAGGTGCTTGCCCCAAGGCCTGGAGGCCCTGGCATAAACCCATGTGGATGTCCAACCCTGCTGAGGTTGCTGGATAGAGTGGTGTCCCCACCAGATGGTGATCCTGGGGTCAGGTCTTGCCAGGATGCTGTGGTCTCTCCCCTGGGGAGGAGCTGCCTGACCAACCTGTGGCTAGGAACCTAGCCCATTAGCAGAGCCCTGCTATCTATTAGAGGGGCTGTGCCTTTCCCTTGTGGTCAGTTTCCCACTCAGCCCTGGGGAGTGGCTCACCTGCCATTGCCTTCTCTCAGGACCCACCCTCATCGCAGTGTCTGCAGAAATGCCTCATAGAGGGGCCTCTTCTGAACCATTTCTGACTCTCATTCCCCAGTACAGGTGTGATGCCTGCTCCTGCTTTCCTGCTGGGAGCTCTCTGGCCAGCTGGGGTGGGAGTAGGCCTGGGAAGAGTAGGTCTGTGCCCATCTCTGTAGCCATTCTTATCTTGGCTGCTGCTGACTTTCCACAAGGGAGCCTTGGTGGTTTGTACATGTCATCTCTGTGGGGACAAGGACAGCTGTGGGTGAGGTGTCCATGCAAATGTGTCCTTTCCAGGATTTTCCTGCACGTGCCCCAAAGTGACCAGTCCTGGCCTCTGCCACTTGAGCAGCCTCTCTTGCCCACCCCTGGGAGCTGCATGGGTTTTTTCTTCCCCTGTGCAGAGAAATAAGTACCACAGGGAGTGGGATACTGAAAAGGGAGGTGGTCCAGCATCCAGGTGGGATGTGGACATGCAGCTCCTGGCTCAAGGGCAGGGAGGGGGTGAGGAGGGTGGCTTCTGCTTCCTAGATTCCATAGTCAGTTTCTATGCTCCCCCCCCCCCCCCCAGGGATGAGAGGGGTGCACAAACGTGTACCTCTCCCGTCCTTCGTCACCTCCCAGTGAAACACTCGCCATCTGACGAGCTGGGGAACAGCACCTCACCATTTTTATTTCTGCAGTTTGTTACTTCCGAACATTCTTAGCCCACTGGCTGCTGGGAGCCCAGAGGTGCAGGCTGGGCTGCAAGGGTCTGATTTCTCAGGGTCACCCACCACTAGTGTCCAGGCTTATATCCCAGGCCAGAGATTGCTGGGCAGAGAGCCTGGAGAGCCCAGCTCCCAGCCTGGGGTCTGGACTTGAGGGGCCCTGCCTGGAAGGTGAGCCAGGAGGGTGGGGAGAGTGGCTGCCTGGTACTGGCTGACCCCGACCTGGCCCTGTAGCACCTCCCTCTCTGCTGCTGTGTCCAGGAGACACATGGAGTTGTGGAGGAGGCTACTGGCAGCTGGCTCCAGCCTTGAGTGTTTTTTAGGTTTTATTCAGAGCAGAGAGGCCCTGGGCAGGGTCAAGATGGGGGGCATAGTCATCTACTTTTGTCTCCCTCTCTGGCCCCACACTGGAGGTGGTCCCTGCTGGACAGCCCTGGGATGGGCCTCAGGTCAGTGGTCAGTTGGGTCTCAGGGATATTCTGCATATTCATCCAAGCTTGCTGTCCCTCAGCATGACTCCCCAGCACATCTGCAGGGTCTGTCTTGTTAAACAGGCCCTGGTCAGGAGCTTGAGGGCAGTGAGCACTGGGCAGGGCACCCAGCCATTCCTACGGAGTGGGTCAGTTGTCTGAGGATGGGTGTGTGTGATGTATGTGACTGCAGGAGGAGGGAGGCTGAGCATGGACACACAGGGCTGCATTGGGTACTGAGCGCTAGTCCTGGGCTCAGCCATGAGGTCTGTGCATGTGGCCCTGCCCACATTGCGGCAGTTGTCCAGCAAGGCCTGCTCAGGGGAAGCCCAGGAACCCTGGGGCAGGGTGCAGTGACTTTAGGCCTTCCTTGGGGAAGGGTTCTAGGAGGAGAGTGCTCCCAAACTTGTTCCAGGGGGAACCCTCATCAGAGACCAACCAGCCCAGGAGTGCCCAGGGCCATCCCTCGGTTCCAGGTGTCCTTCTTCTGCCTGGCTAACCACTAAGAAGGCTCATCTGGTCAGGAGCCAAGCCCCATGAAGGGAGGTTGGCAAGCATAGATGGAGCCCAGAGAGCCAGGGGAGCAGGGGCCAGCTTCCCTCAGAGGGAGGGTCCATAATGGGGTTCAGGAGGTTCTGAGAAGCTCCAAGAGAAAGCTCAGACTGGACGAAAGCCTGGCTTTTTCCACACCAGTAGGGACATCAGGTCCAGGACTTCCCCCAGTTCCCCTGCAGACACTGGACTGAAGGTGCCCCTGCAGGTGCAGTTCACACCCCTCACAGAGGAAGGAGTGGGGAGAGGCCGCCATGCCCAAGGCCAGTGCTATGGGGCCAGCTCTGCCTCTCCATGTTCAGGCCCAGGCTTGCTGGGGCGTCCTTGCCACTTCCCTGTGCTCCATAGGGGCAGGAAATGGAGGGACAGGGGCCTGGCTCATGGTGGGCACAGGAACATGGGAGCCCTGGCTTCTCTTCATGTCTGCAGCTGTCTCAGGGAGAGGCCTGGAGGTCTCGGCTGAGGATTCGGGGAGGCTTTAGGATTTGGGAGGGGCCAGGCCTGACATCTAAGTGGTCCTCTCTGTGCTGGTTTTTTCTTCCAGGCCTGGCGTTCAAATGCTGGGGAATTTGGAGGGAACCAAGGCCCTGCTCAAGGCCCTATTTGGCCAGAGGGTCTCATCCCAGCTTCCATTAAGAGGAAAAACTGTGCAACTGCAAAGAAGGGTTGAAGACTTGCTGGAGAGGGAGGGTGGGCACTTTCCCGTCCCGTTGCCAATGATCTTTGCCAGAGTGGCCTATCTGCACCGAGGTAGTCCAGTGACCCCAGGAGTAGTCAGGGAACTGGCTGGGTACAAGGAGGCAGGAACCAGTCGACACAGCGCACACTACATTACCAGCAGGTGGCGCTGGCTCCCAGGACAGAAAAAAAAAAAATGCCTGCAGCAAACCCGAGTGGGTGTTACTGCGGCTGCTGAGGGCGGAGGAAGGGTTTGACACCTTCCCCCTTGACTGGGCTGCGGAGCCTCACGTGCCTGAGTCCCGCATAGTCCAGAGCCAGGTCTGGGGCGCGATGCGATCAGGCGCATGCACCTGCCCTTGTTTGCACCCTGGACACGTGTAGACTTGCCCTCCCCCCACCCCTCCACATTTTGAACCTCGTCCTCCAGGCTCAGGGCAGTTGAGGGAGCTCAGTGAGGGCCATCCCCACCCCGCCGCCCAGCCCACTGAGGGAGGACAGACTTTGCAGTGACCTCAGACCCTGCTCCCTCCCTCGTTGTCATGGCAACAGTCCTGCGGTTTAGGCGAGTGGTCCTCTGGGCACAATTGGCCTTGTGCCAATGGTGCCCCAGTCCTGCGGGGCCGCTCCACCGCCAGCACCGCGGTCAGCTCCCGGACCCGCCTGCAAGGTGGCCGGACCTCCCAAAACCCAACCGCCCAGCCACTCATTTCCCAGCGCTTGGCGCCCCCAGACCCCAGTTCCGCTGCTCCCCGCGGACCCTCCCTTTGTTTCCCGGCCCCCCGAGCTTTCCCGGACGCTCTCCCGTTCTCCGGCACCCGCTGCAGGCTCTTCAGCGCTCGGTGCTGCAGACCCACGTGGCCAAGGGCCGGGGTCCCGTGGCCGAAGGCTTCCCTCGCCGTCACCCCCCGCCCGCCTGCGACGCCTTTGTGTCCCGCGGCCAGGTCCTGGTCCGCAGCTGGGCCGCCCTCCGGGCGGACGCATTGTTCACCAGATTTGTCCGCGGCAGCGCAAGGGGCCGCCGGGCTGGGCTCTCGGGCTATTTCCATGAGAAAGAAGCGGGGAGGCGCCTCTCTTGGCATTCACCGCGTGCCTTAATTGTATGGACATTAAATCAAGGTCCGCTGTGAACACGCAGAGGGGCCCTCAGGGCTGCGGCGGGCGGCCGGGCGGGCCAGGGTCGGGGC